>AWOL01S0020938.1:0-90311 GCA_000715115.1 Nicotiana otophora
ACTAATGTGAGTCGAGGAGGTAACCTTGAAGGCCGAGAGTGTTGTGGAAAGAAAATATTCTCACTTGTTTGTATAGACAGTGGTTTTGGTTCAAAAGGTACTTTCTATATCTTATGATTTAAATAAGTACAGTTCATGTCAGGATACCCTTGTGGATGACTCACTGCCTGTAACGCTGAGATTAGTGTTATTGATATATATATATTCTGATACTTTTCTGAGTTGTTGATGTGTTGTTGGGGTGGTTTTGGTGATTTTCTGACAGGTGGATTGGCCCAATTATAGGGGAAACTCTGCCCAATATATTGACAAATTTGGGAGTTAGCCAAATTTTGGGGCTTGAGATGTTTGAAAGAAGAGTTGAGTTATGTTAGGTGTTTGGGGCGGGCTCTGCTCCTCATTCGGGGACGAATGATCCTAAGCGGGGGAGGATGTAAGGCCCAGTAAAATTTGCCGAGGAATTTAAGGTTTTCTGGTGCCGAGGTAGACTAATGTGCAGAAAGATTGTAGACTAATATGTGTCGAGGAGGTCACCTCGATGGCCAAGAGTGTTGTAGAAAGAAAATATTCTTATTTGTTTGTCTAGCCAAATGGTTGTGGTTCGAAAGGTACTTTCTATGTGTTGTGATTTAAATACGTACAGTTCACGCCAGGATACTATCGTTGATGATGTAATGCCTGTAATGTTGATATTATTGTTATTGATTTATATTGTGATGCTTTTTTGGGTTGTGGATGTGTTGTTAGGGTTGTTTTGGTGATTTTATGACATGTGTATATGTCCAATTACAGAGGAAAACTCTGCCGATTGTTTGATAAATTTGGGAGTTAGTCAAATTTTAAGGCTTGAGATGTTTGAAAGAAGAATTGGGTTATGTTAGGTGTTTGGGGCGGACTCTAATCCTCATTCGAGGACGGATGACCCTAAGCAGAGGAAGAAGTAAGGCCCCGTAAAACTTCGCCGAGGAGTGAAGATCTTGTGGTGCCAAGGTAGACTTATGTGCACGAAGGTTGTAGACTAATATGAGTCGAGGAGGTAACCTCGTAGGCCAAGAGTGTTGTGGATAGAAAATATTCTCACTTGTTTGAATAGCCAAATGGTTGTTGTTTGAAAGATACTTTCTATGTGTTATGATTTAAATATGTACAGTTCATGTCAGGCTATCACCGTGGATGATGTAACGCCTATAATGTTTAGATTAGTGTTATTAATATATATTGTGATACATTTTTTAGTTGTGGATGAGTTGTTAGGGTGGTTTTTGTGATTTTCTGACAGGTGGATAGGCCCAATTATTGGGGAAACTCTGCTAAATGTTTTGACAAATTTGGGAGTTTGCCAAATTTTTTGGCTTGAGATGTTTGAAAGAAGAGTTGAGTTATGTTAGGTGTTTGTGGCGGACTATGCTCCACATTCGGGGACGAATGATCCTAAGCGGGGGAGGATGTAAGGTCCCGTAAAATTTGCCGAGGAATTTATGATTTTATGGTGCCGAGGTAGACTAATGTGCAGAAAGATTATAGACTAATATGAGTCGAGGAGGTCACCTCGATGGCCGAGAGTGTTGTGGAAAGAAAATATTCTCATTTTTTTGTATAGCCAAATGGTTATGGTTCGAAATGTACTTTCTATGTGTTATGATTTAAATATATAAAGTTCATGTCAGGATACTACTGTTGATGATTTAATGCCTATAATGTTGATATAATTGTTATTGATTTATATTGTGATGCTTTTTTGAGTTGTGGATGTGTTGTTAGAGTGGTTCTGGTGATTTTATGACAGGTGTATAGGTCCAATTACAAGGAAACTCTGCCGAAATCTTGAAAAATTTGGAAGTTCATCAAATTTTAGGGCTTGAGATATTTGAAATAAGAATTGAGTTATGTTAGGTGTTTGGGGCGGACTATACCCCTCATTCAAGGATGAATGACCCTAAGAAGGGGAGGAAGTAAGGCCTCGTAAAACTTTGCCGAGGAATTGAAGGTTTTGTGGTGCCGAGGTAGACTAATGTGTACGAAGGTTGTAGACTAGTATAAGTCGAGGAGGTAACCTCGAAGGCCAAGAGTGTTGTGGATAGAAAATATTCTCACTTGTTTGAATAGCCAAATGGTTGTGGTTCGAAAGATACTTTCTATGTGTTATGATTTAAATATGTACAGTTTATGTCAGGATACCACCGTGGATGATGTAACGCCTGTAGTGTTTAGATTAGTGTTATTAATATATATTGTGATGCGTTTTTGGGTTGTGGACGAGTTGTTAGGGTGGTTTTTGTAATTTTCTGACAGGTGGATAGGCCCAATTAGGAAAAACTCTACCGAGGGTTTTGACAAATTTGGGAGCTAGTCAAATTTTGGGGCCTGAATTGTTTGAAAGAAGAGATGAGTTATGTTAGGTTTTTGGGGCGGACTATGCTCCTCATTCGGGGACGAATGATCCTAAGCGGGGGAGGATGTAAGGCCCCGTAAAATTCGCCGTGGAATTTAAGGTTTTGTGGTACCGAGGTAGACTAATATGCCGAACGATTGTAGACTAATATGAGTCGAGGGGGTCACCTCGATGGCCGAGAGTGTTGCAGAAAGAACATATTCTCACTTGTTTGTATAGCAAAATAGTTGTGGTTAGAAAGGTACTTTCTATGTGTTGTGATTTAAATATGTACAGTTCATGTCAGGATACTACTGTAGATGATGTAATGCCTGTAATTATGATATTATTGTTATTGATTTATACTGTGATGCTTTTTTGAGTTGTGGATGTGTTGTTAGGGTGGTTTTGGTGATTTTATGACATGTGTATAGGTCCAATTACAGGGGAAACGCTGCCGAAATTTTGAAACATTTGGGAGTCAGAAAGATTTTGGGGCTTCAGATGTTTGGAAGAAGAGTTGAGTTATGTTAAGTGTTTGGGGCGGACTCTGCTCCTCAATCGAGGATGAATGATCCTAAGCGGGGGGAGGATGTAAGGCCCGGTAAAATGTTGTCGACGAATATAAGATCTTATGGTGCCAAGGTAGACGAATATGCACGAAGGTTGTAGACTAATGTGAGTCGAGGAGGTAACCTTGAAGGCCGAGAGTGTTGTGGAAAGAAAATATTCTCATTTGTTTGTATAGCCAAATGGTTATGGTTCGAAAGGTACTTTCTATGTGTTGTGATTTAAATATGTACAGTTCATGTCAGGATACTACTGTTGATGATGTAATGCCTGTAATGTTGATATTATTGTTATTGATTTATATTGTGATGTTTTTTAGAGTTGTGGATGTGTTGTTAGAGTGGTTTTGGTGATTTTATGACAGGTGTATAGGTCCAATTACAGGGGAAACTCTGCCGCAATTTTGAAAAATTTGGAAGTTCATCAAATTTTAGGGCTTGAGATGTTTGAAAGAAGAATTGAGTTATGTTAGGTGATTGGGGCGGACTCTACCCCTCATTCAAGGATGAATGAACCTAAGTAGGGGAGGAAGTAAGGCCCCGTAAAACTTCGCCGAGGAATTGAAGGTTTTGTGGTGCCGAGGTAGACTAATATGCACAAAGGTTGTAGACTAGTATAAGTCGAGGAGGTAACCTCGAAGGTCAAGAGTGTTGTGGATAAAAAATATTCTCTCCTGTTTGAATAGCCAAATGGTTGTGGTTCGAAAGATACTTTCTATGTGTTATGATTTAAATATGTACATTTCATGTCAGGATACCATCGTGGATGATGTAACGCCTGTATTGTTTAGATTAGTGTTATTAATATATATTGTGATGCGTTTTTCAGTTGTGGACGAGTTGTTAGGGTGGTTTTTGTAATTTTCTGACAGGTGAATAGGCCCAATTATAGGAAAATCTCTACCGAGGGTTTTGACAAATTTGGGAGCTAGTCAAATTTTGGGGCCTGAATTGTTTGAAAGAAGAGATGAGTTATGTTAGGTTTTTGGGGCGGACTATGCTCCTCATTCGGGGACGAATGATCCTAAGCGGGGGAGGATGTAAGGCCCCGTAAAATTCGCCGTGGAATTTAAGGTTTTGTGGTACCGAGGTAGACTAATATGCCGAACGATTGTAGACTAATATGAGTCGAGGGGGTCACCTCGATGGCCGAGAGTGTTGCAGAAAGAACATATTCTCACTTGTTTGTATAGCAAAATAGTTGTGGTTAGAAAGGTACTTTCTATGTGTTGTGATTTAAATATGTACAGTTCATGTCAGGATACTACTGTAGATGATGTAATGCCTGTAATTATGATATTATTGTTATTGATTTATACTGTGATGCTTTTTTGAGTTGTGGATGTGTTGTTAGGGTGGTTTTGGTGATTTTATGACATGTGTATAGGTCCAATTACAGGGGAAACGCTGCCGAAATTTTGAAACATTTGGGAGTCAGAAAGATTTTGGGGCTTCAGATGTTTGGAAGAAGAGTTGAGTTATGTTAAGTGTTTGGGGCGGACTCTGCTCCTCAATCGAGGATGAATGATCCTAAGCGGGGGGAGGATGTAAGGCCCGGTAAAATGTTGTCGACGAATATAAGATCTTATGGTGCCAAGGTAGACGAATATGCACGAAGGTTGTAGACTAATGTGAGTCGAGGAGGTAACCTTGAAGGCCGAGAGTGTTGTGGAAAGAAAATATTCTCATTTGTTTGTATAGCCAAATGGTTATGGTTCGAAAGGTACTTTCTATGTGTTGTGATTTAAATATGTACAGTTCATGTCAGGATACTACTGTTGATGATGTAATGCCTGTAATGTTGATATTATTGTTATTGATTTATATTGTGATGTTTTTTAGAGTTGTGGATGTGTTGTTAGAGTGGTTTTGGTGATTTTATGACAGGTGTATAGGTCCAATTACAGGGGAAACTCTGCCGCAATTTTGAAAAATTTGGAAGTTCATCAAATTTTAGGGCTTGAGATGTTTGAAAGAAGAATTGAGTTATGTTAGGTGATTGGGGCGGACTCTACCCCTCATTCAAGGATGAATGAACCTAAGTAGGGGAGGAAGTAAGGCCCCGTAAAACTTCGCCGAGGAATTGAAGGTTTTGTGGTGCCGAGGTAGACTAATATGCACAAAGGTTGTAGACTAGTATAAGTCGAGGAGGTAACCTCGAAGGTCAAGAGTGTTGTGGATAAAAAATATTCTCTCCTGTTTGAATAGCCAAATGGTTGTGGTTCGAAAGATACTTTCTATGTGTTATGATTTAAATATGTACATTTCATGTCAGGATACCATCGTGGATGATGTAACGCCTGTATTGTTTAGATTAGTGTTATTAATATATATTGTGATGCGTTTTTCAGTTGTGGACGAGTTGTTAGGGTGGTTTTTGTAATTTTCTGACAGGTGAATAGGCCCAATTATAGGAAAATCTCTACCGAGGGTTTTGAAAAATTTGGGAGCTAGTCAAATTTTGGGGCCTGAGTTGTTTGAAAGAAGAGATGAGTTATGTTAGGTTTTTGGGGCGGAGTCTGCTCCTCATTCGGGGACGAATGATCCTAAGCGGGGGAGGATGTAAGGCCCCGTAAAATTCGCCGTGGAATTTAAGGTTTTGTGGTGCCGAGGTAGACTAATATGCAGAAAGATTGTAGACTAATATGAGTCGAGGAGGTCACCTCGATGGCCGAGAGTGTTGCAGAAAGAAAATATTCTCACTTGTTTGTATAGTAAAATAGTTGTGGTTAGAAAGGTACTTTCTATGTGTTGTGATTTAAATATGTACAGTTCAGGTCAGGATACTACTGTGGATGATGTAATGCCTGTAATGTTGATATTATTGTTATTGATTTATACTGTGATGCTTTTTGAGTTGTGGATGTGTTGTTAGGGTGGTTTTGGTGATTTTATGACATGTGTATAGTTCCAATTACAAGGGAAACACTGCCGAAACTTTGAAAATTTTGGGAGTCAGAAAGGCTTTGGGGCTTCAGATTTTCGGAAGAAGAGTTGCGTATGTTAGGTGTTTGGGGCGGACTCTGCTCCTCAATCGAGGACGAATGATCCTAAGCGGGGGAGGATGTAAGGTCCGGTAAAAGTTTGCCGACGAATTTAAGATCTTATGGTGCCGAGATAGACTAATGTGCACAAAGGTTGTAGACTAATGTGAGTCGAGTAGGTAACCTTGAAGGCCGAAAGTGTTGTGGAAAGAAAATATTCTCACTTGTTTGTATAGACAATGGTCGTGGTTCGAAAGGTACTTTCTATTTGTTATGCTTTAAATATGTACATTTCATGTCAGGATACCACCGTGGATGATGTAACGCCTGTATTGTTTAGATTAGTGTTATTAATATATATTGTGATGCATTTTTGAGTTGTGGACGAGTTGTTAGGGTGGTTTTTGTAATTTTCTGACAGGTGAATAGGCCCAATTATAGGAAAATCTCTACCGAGGGTTTTGAAAAAATTGGGAGCTAGTCAAATTTTGGGGCCTGAGTTGTTTGAAAGAAGAGATGAGTTATGTTAGGTTTTTGGGGCGGAGTCTGCTCCTCATTCGGGGACGAATGATCCTAAGCGGGGGAGGATGTAAGGCCCCGTAAAATTCGCCGTGGAATTTAAGGTTTTGTGGTGCCGAGGTAGACTAATGTGCAGAACGATTGTAGACTAATATGAGTCGAGGAGGTCACCTCAATGGCCGAGAGTATTGCGGAAAGACAATATTCTCACTTGTTTGTATAGCAAAATGGTTGTGGTTCGAAAGGTACTTTCTATGTGTTGTGATTTAAATATGTACAGGTCATGTCAGGATACTACTGTGGATGATGTAATGCCTGTAATGTTGATATTATTGTTATTGATTTATACTGTGATGCTTTTTTGAGTTGTGAATGTGTTGTTAGGATGGTTTTGGTGATTTTAGGACATGTGTATAGGTCCAATTACAGGGAAAACGTTGCCAAAATGTTGAAAATTTTGGGAGTTAGAAAGATTTTGACGCTTCAGATGTTTGGAAGAAGAGTTGAGTTATGTTAGGTGTTTGGGGCGGACTCTGCTCCTCAATCGAGGACGAATGATCATAAGCGGGGGAGGATGTAAGGCCCGGTAAAAGTTTGCCGACGAATTTAAGATCTTATGGTGCCGAGATAGACTAATGTGCACGAAGGTTGTAGACTAATGTGAGTCGAGAAGGTAACCTTGAAGGTCGAGAGTGTTGTGGAAAGAAAGTATTCTCACTTGTTTGTATAGACAATGGTCGTGGTTCGAAAGGTACTTTCTATGTGTTATGATTTAAATATGTACAGTTCATGTCAGGATACCACTGTGGATGATGTAATCCCTGTAATTTTGAGATTAGTATTATTTATATATATTGTGATGCTTTGTTAAGTTGTGGATGTGTTGTTAGGGTGGTTTTGGTGATTTTATGTTAGTTGGATTGGCCCAATTACAGGGGAAACTATATCGAAATGTTCAAACATTTGTGAGTTAGTGAAATTTTGGGGCTTGAGATGTTTAAAAGAATAGTTGAGTTATGTTAGGTATTTGGGGCGAACTCTGCTCCACATTCGAGGACGAATGATCCTAATGAGTGGAGGAAGTCAGGTCCCGTAAAGTTTATCGAGGACTTTAAGGTCTTGTGGTGCCAAGGTAAACTAATGTGCACGAAGGTTGTAGACTAATGTAAGTCGAGGAGGTCACCTCAAAGGCCGAGAGTGTTGTGGAAAGAAAATATTCCCACTTGTTTGTATGCCCAAATGGTTGTGGTTCGTAAGGTACTTTCTATGTGTTACGATTTAAATATGTACCGTTCATGTCAGGATACCACAGTGGATGACGTAATGCATGTAAATTTGAGACTAGTGTTATTGATATATATTGTGATGCTAGTTTGAGTTGTAGATGTGTTGTTAGGGTGGTTTTGGTGATTTTCTGACAGGTGGATAGGCGCAATTACAGGGGAAACTTTGTCGAAAAGTTTCAAAATTTTGGGAGTTAGACAAATTTTTAGGCTTGAGATGTTTAAAAGAAGAGTTGAGTTATGTTAGGTATTTGGGGCGGACTGTACTCCTTTTTCGAGAACAAATGATCCTAAGCGGGGGAGGAAGTAAGGCCCCGCAAAATTTTACAGAGGAATTTAAGGTCTTGTGGTACCGAGATAGACTAATGTGCACGAAGGTTGTAGACTAATGTGAATCGAGGAGGAGACCTCGAAGGCCGAGACTGTTGTGAAAAGTAAATATTCTCACTTATTTGTATAGCCAAATGGTTGTGGTTCGATAGGTACTTTCTATGTGTTATGATTTAAATATGTACAGTTCATGTCAGGATACCACTATGGATGATGTAATGCTTGTAATGTTGAGATTAGTATTATTTATATATATTATGATGCATTTTGGAGTTGTGTATGTGTTGTTAGGATGGTTTTGGTGATTTTCTGACAGGTGGATAGGCCCAATTATAGGAGAAACGCTGCCGAATGTTTTGACAAATTTGGGAGTTAGTCAAATTTTTGGACTTGAGATGTTTCAAAAAACGAGTCGAGTTATGTTAGGTGTTTGGGGCGAACTCTGCTCCTCATTCGGGGATGAATGATCCTAAGCAGGGGAGGAAGTCAGGTCCCGTGAAATTTATCGAGGAATTTAAGGTCTTGTGGTGCCGAGGTAGACTAATGTGCACGAAGGTTGTAGACTAATGTGTATCGAGGAGGTCACTTCGAAGGCCGAGAATGTTGTGATTTAAATATGTACAGTTCATGTCAGTATACCCTTGTCGATGATGTAGTGGGTGTAATGTTGAGATTAGTGTTAGTGATATATATTTTGATGCTTTTTTGAGTTGTGGATGTGTTATTAGGGTGGTTTTGGTGATTTTATGACATGTGTATAGGTCCTATTACAGGGGAAGCGCTGCCGAAATGTTGAAAAATTTGGGAGTTACTAAAATTTTGGGGCTTCAGATGTTTGGAAGAAGAGTTGAGTTATGTTAGGTGTTTGGTGCGGACTCTGCTCCTCAATCGAGGACGCATGATCCTAAGCGGGGGAGGATGTAAGGCCCCGTTAAATTTTGCTGACGAATTTAAGATCTTATGGTGCCGAGGTAGACTAATGTGCACGAAGGTTGTAGACTAATGTGAGTCAAGGAGGTAACCTTGAAGGCCGAGAGTGTTGTGGAAAGTAAATATTCTCACTTGTTTGTATAGACAATGGTCGTGGTTCGAAAGGTACTTTCTATGTGTTATGATTTAAATATGTATAGTTCATGTCAGGATACCACTATGGATGATGTAATCCCTATAATGTTGAGATTAGTGTTATTTATATATATTGTGCTTCTTTGTCGAGTTGTGGATATGTTGTTAGGGTGGTTTTGGTGATTTTTTGACAGGTGGATAGGCCCAATTATAGGAGAGGAAGTAAGGCCCCGTACAATTTTGCCGATGAATTTAAGATCTTATGGTGCCGAAGTAGACTAATGTGCACGAAGGTTTTGGGCTAATGTGAGTCGAGGAGGTAACCTTGAAGGCCGAGAGTGTTGTGGAAAGAAAATATTCTAACTTGTTTGTATAGCCAAATGGTTGTGGATTGAAACTTACTTTATATTTGATGATGTATGTATGTAATTTTGACATTAGTGTTATTGATAGTTATTGTGATGCATTTTTGAGTTGTGGATGTGTTGTTAGGGTGGTTTTGGTGATTTCTGACAGGTGGATAGGCCCAATTATAGGGGAAACTCTGCCAAAAGTTTTGACAAATTTTGGAGTTAGACAATTTTCGGGGCTTGAGATGTTTGAAAGAAGAGTTGAGTTATTTTAGGTGTTTGGGGCGAACTCTGCTCCTCATTCGAGGACGAATGATCCTAAGCGGGGGAGGATGTAAGGCCTCGTAAAAACAATTTGATGAATTTAAGGTCTTGTGGTGTCAATGTAGACTAATGTGCGCGAAAGTTGTAGACTAATGTGAGTCGAGGAGGTCACCTCAAAGGCCGAGAGTGTTAGGGAAAGAAAATATTCTCACTTGTTTGTATAGCCAAATAGTGTTGGTTCTAAATGTAATTTCTATGTGTAATGATTTTTAATGTACATTTCATGTCATGATACCACGGTGAATAACCTAATACCTATAATGTTGAGATTAGTGTTTTTGATATATATTGTGATGCTATTTTGAGTTGTGGATGTGTTGTTAGGGTGGTTTTTGTGATTTTCTGACAGGTGGGTAGACCCAATTACATGGAAAACTCTGCCGAACATTTTGTAGAATTTGGGAGTTTGTCAAATTTTGGGGCTTGAAATGTTTGAAAGAAGAGTTGAGTTATGTTAGGTATTTGGGGCGGACTCAGATCCTCATTCGAGGACGAATGATCCTAAGAGGGAAAGGATGTAAGGCCCCATATAATTTTGCCGAAGTATTTTAGGTCTTGTGGTGCCGAGGTAGACTAATGTGCACGAAGGTTGTAGACTAATATGAGTCGAGGAGGTCACCTCGAAGGCCGAGAATGTTAGGGAAAGAAAATATTCTCAACTATTTGTATAGCCAAATGGTTGTGGTTCGAAATGTACTTTCTATTTGTTATGATTTAAATATATACAGTTCTTGTCACGACACAACTATGGATGATGTTGTATGTAATTTTGAAATTAGTGTTATTGATATGTATTGTGCTGCTCTTTTGAGTTGTGGATATGTTGTTAGGATGGTTTTGGTGATTTTGACTGGTGGATAGGCCCAATTGCAACGGAAACTCTGCCGACAACTTTGTAAAATTTGGGAGTTAGGCAAATTTTGGTGCTTGAGATATTTGAAAGAAGCGTTGAGTCATGCTAGGTGTTTGGGGCGGACTCTGATCCTCATTTGAGGAGGAATGATGCTAAGAGGGAGAGGATGTAAGGCCCCGTTAAATTTCACTGAAGAATTTTAGGTCTTGTGGTGCCGAGGTAAACTAATGTGCATGAAGGTTGTAGACTAATGTGAGTCGAGGAGGTCACCTCGAACGCCGAGAGTGTTAGGGAAAGAAAATATTCTCACTTGTTTGTATAGCCAAATGATTGTGGTTCGCAACATACTTTCTATTTGTTATGATTTAAATATGTACAGTTCATGTCAGGATACCATTATGGATGATTTATGCATGTAATGTTGACATTAGTGTTGTTGATATATATTGTGATGCTTTTTTGAGTTGTGGATGTGTTGTTAGGATGGTTTTGGCGATTTTCGTACAGGTGGATAGGCCCAATTACCGGGGAAACTCTACCGAATGTTTTGAAATATTTTGGAGTTAGACAAATTTTGGGGCTTGAGATATTTGAAAGAAGAGTTGAGTTATGTTAGGTGTTTGGGGCGGACTCTACTCCTCATTCAAGGAAGAATGATCCTAAGCGTAAGAGGATGTAAGGCCCCGTAAAATGTCACCGACAAATTTAAGGTCTTGTGGTGCAGAGGTAGACTAATGTGAGTTGAGGAGGTTACCTCGAAGGTCGAGAGTGTTAGGGAAAGAAAATATTCTCACTTGTCTGTATAGCCAAATGGTTGTAGTTCGGAACGTACTTTCTATTTGTTATGATTTAAATATATACAATTCATGTCAGGATACCACTGTGGATGATGTAACACCTATAATATTGAGATAGGTGTTATTGATATATATCGTGATGCTTTTTTGAGTTGTGGATGTGTTGTTAGGATGGTTTTGTCGATTTTTGTACAGGTGGATAGGCCGAATTACCGGGTAAACTCTACCTAATCTTTTTAAAATTTTGGGAGTTAGACAAATTTTGGGGCTTGAGATGTTTGAAAGAAGAGTTGAGTTATGTTAGGTGTTTCGGGCAAACTCTACTCCTCATTCGAGGACGAATGATCCTAAGTAGGGGAGGACGTAAGGCCCCGTAAAATTTAGTCGAGGAATTTAAGGACTTGTGGTGTCGAGGTAGACTAATGTGCACGAAGGTTGTAGACTAATGTGAGCCGAGGAGGTCACCTCGAAGGCAAGGAGTGTTGTGGAAATAAAATATTCTCACTTGTTTGTATAGCCAAATAGTGTTAGTTCGAAATGTACTTTCTATGTGTAATGATTTAAATATGCACATTTCATGTCATGATACCACTGTGGATGCTATTTTGAGTTGTGAAAAGAAAATATTCTCACTCTATGTTTTTGATAAATCTTGTGATTCTATTTTGAGTTGTGGTTGTGTTGTTAGGGTGGTTTTGGTGATTTTATGATTGGTGGATAGGCTTAATTACATGGAAAACCTTGCCGACAATGTTGTAACATATGGGAGTTAGTCAAATATTTGGGCTAGAGATGTTTGAAAGAAGAGTTGAGTAATGTTAGGTATTTGTGGATGACTTTGATCCTCATTCGAGGACGAATGATCCTAAGAGGGAGAGGATGTAAGGCCAAGTAAAATTTTGCCGAAGCATTTTTGGTCTTGTGGTGCCGAGGTAGACTAATGTGCACGAAGGTTGTAGACTATTGTGAGTCGAGGAAGTCACCTCGAAGGCCGAGAGTGTTAGGGAAAGAAAATATTGTCACTTGTTTGTATAGCCAAATGGTTGTTGTTCGGAACGCACTTTCTATTTGTTATGATTTAAATATGTACAGTTCATGTCAGGATACCATTGTGGATAATATATGTATGTAATTTTGACATTAGTGTTATTGATATATATTCTGATGCTTTTTTGAGTTTTGGATGTGTTGTTAGGATGGTTTTGGCGATTTTCGTACAGGTGGATTAGCCGAATTACCGGGAAAACTCTGCCAAAATTTTGGAAACAATTGGGATTTAGTCAAAATTTGGGGCTTGAGATGTTTGAAATAAGATTTGTTTTATTATAGGTGTTTGGGGCGGACTCTACACCTCATTTGCGGTCAAATGATCCTAAGCGGGGGAGGATGTAAGACCGCATAAAATTTCGCCAAGGAATTTAAGGTCTTATGGTGCCGAGGTAGACTAATATGAGTCAAGGAGGTCACCTCGAAAGCCAAGAGTGTTGTGGAATGAAATTATTCTCACTCGTTTGTATAGCCAAAAGGTTGTGGTTTGAAAGATACTTTCTATGTGTAATGATTTAAATATGTACAGTTCATATCAAGATACCATAGTAGATGATGTAATGCCTGTAATGTTGAGATTAGTGTTATTGATATATATTGTGATGCTTTGATGAGTTGTGGATGTGTTGTTGGGATGGTTTTGGTGATTTTCTGACAAGTGGATAGGCCAAATTACAGTGGAAACTCTGCCGAACTTTTGGAAACAATTGAGATTTAGTCAAATTTTGGGGATTGAGATGTTTAAAATAAGAGTTGAGTTATTTTAGGTGTTTGGGTCGGACTCTACTCCTCATTCGCGGTTAAATGATCCTAAACGGGGGAGGACGTAAGGCCGCGTAAAAGTTCTCCAAAGAATTTAGGGTCTTGTTGTGCTGAGGTAGACTTATGTGCACGAAGGTTGTAGACAAATATGAGTCGAGGAGGTCACCTCGAAGGCCAAGAGTGTTGTGGAAAGAAAATATTCTCACTTGTTTGTATAGCCAAATGGTTGTGGGTCGAGACATACTTTCTATTGGATGATGTATGTATGTAATTTTTACATTAGTGTTATTGATATATATTGTGCTGCTTTTTTGAGTTGTGGATATGATGTTAGGGTGGTTTTGGTGATTTTTTGATAGGTGGATAGGCCTAATTACAGGGAAAACTCTGCCGAAAGTTTTGTAAAATTTGGGAGTTAGGCAAATTTTGGTGCTTTAGATATTTGAAAGAAGCGTTGAGTTATGTTAGGGGTTTGGGGTGGACTCTGATCCTCATTCGGGGACGAATGTTGCTAAGAGGGAGAGGATGTAAGGCTCCGTTAAATTTTGCCAAAGAATTTTAGGTCTTGTGGTGCCGATGTAGACTAATGTGCACAAAGGTTGTAGACTAATGTGAGTCGAGGAGGTCACCTCGAACGCCGAGATTGTTAGGGAAACAAAATATTCTCACTTGTTTGTATAGTCAAATGGTTGTGGATCGAAACGTACTTTCTATTTGATGATGTAACGCCTGTAATTATGATATAGGTGTTATTGATATATATTGTAATGCTCTTTTGAGTTGTGGATGTGTTGTTAGGATGGTTTTGGCGATTTTCGTACAGGTGGATAGGCCGAATTATTGGGTAAACGCTACCTAATCTTTTACAACTTTTGGGAGTTAGACAAATTTTGGGGCTTGAGATATTTGAAAGAAGAGTTGAGTTATGTTAGGTGTTGAGGGCGGACTCTGATCCTTGTTCGAGGAGGAATGATCCTAAGAGGGAGAGGATGTAAGGCTCCGTAAAAGTTCGCCAAAGCATTTTAGGTCCTGTGGTGCCGAGGTAGACTAATGTGCACGAATGTTGTAGACTAATGTGAGTTGAGGAGGTTACCACGAAGTCCGAGAGTGTTAGGGAAAGAAAGTATTCTCACTTGTTTGTATAGGCAAATGGTTGTTGTTCGAAACGTACTTTCTATTTGTTATGATTTAAATATGTACAGTTCATGTCAGGATACCATTGTGGATAATTTATGCATGTAATTTTGACATTAGTGTTGTTGATATATATTGTGATGCTGTTTTGATTTTTGAATGTGTTGTTAGGATGGTTTTGGCGATTTTGGTACAGGTGGATAGGCCGAATTACCGGGTAAACTCTGCCAAAATTTTGGAAACAATTGGGATTTAGTCAAATTTTGGGGCTTGAGATGTTTGAAATAAGATTTGATTTATTTTAGGTGTTTGGGGCGAACTCTACACCTTATTTGTGGTCAAATGATCCTAAGCGGGGGAGGATGTAAGACCGCGTTAAATTTCGCCAAGGAATTTAAGGTCTTGTGGTGCCGAGGTAGACTAATATGAATCAAGGAGGTCACCTCGAAGGCCAAGAATGCTGTGGAATGAAACTATTCTCACTAGTTTGTATAGTCAAATGGTTGTGGTTTGAAAGATACTTTCTATGTGTAATGATTTAAATATGTACAGTTCATATCAAGATATCATAGTGGATGATGTAATGCCTGTAATGTTGAGATTAGTGTTCTTGATATATATTGTGATGCTTTGATGAGTTGTGGATGTGTTGTTGGGGTGGTTTTGGGGATTTTCTGACAGGTGGATAGGTCATATTACAGTGGAAACTCTGCCAAACTTTTGGAAACAATTGGGATTTAGTCAAATTTTGGGGCTTGAGATGTCTGAAATAACAGTTTAGTTATTTTAGGTATTTGGGTCGGACTCTACTCCTCATTCGCGGTTAAATGATCCTAAACGGGGGAGGACGTAAGGCCGCGTAAAAGTTCTCCAAAGAATTTAGGGTCTTATGGTGCTGAGGTAGACTTATGTGCACGAAGGTTGTAGACAAATATGAGTCGAGGAGGTCACCTCGATGGCCAAGAGTGTTGTGGAAAGAAAATATTCTCACTTGTTTGTATAGCCAAATGGTTGTGGGTCGAGACGTACTTTCTATTTGATGATGTATGTATGTAATTTTGACATTAGTGTTATTGATATATATTGTGCTGCTTTTTTGAGTTGTGGATATGTTGTTAGGGTGATTTTGGTGATTGTTTGATAGGTGGATAGGCCTAATTACAGGGGAAACTCTGCCAAAAATTTTATAAACTTTGGGAGTTAGGCAAATTTTGGTGCTTGAGATATTTTAAAGAAGCGTTGAGTTATGTTAGTTGTTTGGGGCGGATTCTGATCCTCATTCGAGGACGAATGATGCTAAGAGGGAGAGGATGTAAGGCCCCGTTAAATTTTGCCAAAGAATTTTAGGTCTTGTGGTGCCGATGTAGACTAAAGTGCACGAAGGTTGTAGACTAATGTGAGTCGAGGAGGTCACCTCGAACGCCGAGAGTGTTAGGGAAAGAAAATATTCTCACTTGTTTGTATAGCCAAATGGTTGTGGATCGAAACGTGCTTTCTATTTGATGATGTAACGCCTGTAATGTTGAAATAGGTGTTATTTATATATATTGTGATGCTTTTTTGAGTTGTGGATGTGTTGTTAGGATGGTTTTGGCGATTTTCGTACAGGTTGATAAGCCGAATTACCGGGTGAACGCTACCTAATCTTTTGAAACTTTTGGGAGTTAGACAAATTTTGGGGCTTGAGATATTTGAAAGAAGAGTTGAATTATGTTAGGTGTTTAGGGCGGACTCTGATCCTCGTTCGAGGACGAATGATCTTAAGAGGGAGAGGATGTAAGGCTCCGTAAATTTTTGCCGAAGAATTTTAGGTCTTGTGGTGCCGAGGTAGACTAATGGGCACGAACGTTGTAGACTAATGTGAGTCGAGGAGGTTACCTCGAAGTCCGAGAGTGTTAGGGAAAGAAAATATTCTCACTTGTTTGTATAGCCAAATGGTTGTTGTTCGAAACGTACTTTCTATTTGATGATGTATGTATGTAATTTTGACATTAGTGTTATTGATATATATTGTGCTGCTTTTTTGAGTTGTGGATATGTTGTTAGGGTGGTTTTGGTGATATTCTGATAGGTGGATAGGCTCAATTACAGGGGAAACTCTGCCGAAAATTTTGTAAAAGTTGGGAGTTAGGCAAATGTTGGTGCTTGAGATATTTGAAAGAAGCGTTGAGTTATGTTAGGTATTTGGGACGGACTTTGATCCTCATTCGAGGACGAATGATGCTAAGAGGGACAGGATGTAAGGCCCCGTTAAATTTCGCCGAAGCAATTTAGGTTTGTTGGTGCCGAGGTAGACTAATGTGCACGAAGGTTGCAGACTAATGCGAGTCGAGGAGGTCACCTCGAACGCCGAGAGTGTTAGGGAAAAAATATATTCTCACTTGTTTGTATCGCCAAATAGTGTTGGTTCTAAATGTAATTTCTATGTGTAATGATTTAAATATGTACATTTCATGTCATGATACCACTATAGATGATCTAATGCCTGTAATGTTGAGATTAGTGTTTTTGATAAATATTGTGATGCTATTTTCAGTTGTGTATGTGTTGTTAGGGTGGTTTTGGTGATTTTATGATAGGTGGATAGGCCCAATTACATGGGAAACCTTGCCGACAATTTTGTAAAATATGGGAGTTAGTCAAATTTTTGGGCTTGAGATGTTTGAAAGAAGAGTTGAGTTATGTTAGGTGTTTGGGGCGGACATTGATCCTAATTTGAGGAGGAATGATACTAAGAGGGAGAGGATGAAAGGCCCCATAAAATTTTGCCAAAGAATTTTTGGTCTTGTGGTGCCGAGGTAGTCTAATGTGCACGAAGGTTGTAGACTATTGTGAGTCGAGGAAGTCACCTCGAAGGCCGAGAGTGTTAGGGAAATAAAACATTCTCACTTGTTTGTATAGCCAAATGGTTGTGGTTCGAAACGTACTTTCTATGTGTAATGATTTATATACGTACAGTTCATGTCAGGATAAGACTGTGGATGATGTAATGCATTTAATGTTGAGATTGGTGTTATTGATATATATTGTGATGCTTTGATGAGTTGTGGATGTGTTGTTAGGGTGGTTTTGGAGATTTTCTGACAGGTAGATAGGCCAAATTACTGGGGAAACTCTGCCGAAGTTTTGGAAACAATTGGGATTTAGTCAAATTTTGGGGCTTGAGATGTTTGAAATAAGAGTTGAGTTACTTTAGGTGTTTGGGGCGGACTCTACACCTCATTTGCGGTCAAATGTTCCTAAGCGGGGGAAGATGTATCACCGCGTAAAATTTCGCCAAGGAATTTAAGGTCTTGTGGTGCCGAGGTAGACTAATGTACACGAATGTTGTAGACCAATATGAGTCGAGGAGGTCACCTCGAAGGCAAAGAGTGTTGTGGAAAGAAAATATTCTCACTTATTTGTATAGCCAAATGGTTGTGGTTCGAAAGATACTTTCTATGTATTATGATTTAAATATGTACAGTTCATGTCAAGATACCACTGTGGATGATGTAATGCCTGTAATATTGAGATTATTGTAATTGATATATATATTGTGATGCTTTGATAAGTTGTAGATGTGTTGTTAGGGTGGTTTTGGTGATTTTCTGACAAGTAGATAGGCCAAATTACAGGGGAAACTCTGCCGAACTTTTGGAAAACATTGTGATTTAGTAGAATTTTGGGGCTTGAGATGTATGAAATAAGAGTTGAGTTATTGTAAGTGTTTGGGGCGGACTCTACTCCTCATTCACGGTCAAATGACCCTAAGCGGGGGAGGATGTAAGGCCGCGTAAACTTTTGCCATGGATTTAAGGTCTTGTGGTGCCGAGGTAGACTAATGAGCACGAAGGTTTTAGACTAATGTAAATCGAGGAGGTCTCCTCGATGGACGAGAGTGTTATGGAAAGAAAATATTCTCACTTGTTTATATAGCCAAATGGTCGTGTTTCGATAGGTACTTTCTATGTGTTATTATTTAAATATGTATAGTTCATGTCAGGATAAGACTGTGGATGATGTAATGCATGTAATGTTGAGATTGGTGTTATTGACATAGATTGTGATGCTTTGATGAGTTGTGGATGTGTTGTTAGGGTAGTTTTGGTGATTTTCTGACAGGTAGATAGGCCAAATTACTGGGGAAACGCTGCCGAACTTTTGGAAATAATTGGGATTTAGTCAAATTTTGGGGCTTGAGATGTTTGAAATAAGATTTGAGTTATTTTAGGTGTTTGAGGCGGACTCCACACCTCATTTGCGATCAAATTATCCTAAGCGGGGCAGCATGTAAGACAGCGTAAAATTTTGCCAAGGAATTTAAGGTCTTGTGGTGCCGAGGTAGACTAATGTGCACGAAGGTTGTAGACTAATATGAGTCAAGGAGGTCACCTCGAAGGCCAAGAGTGTTGTGGAATGAAAATATTCTCACTAGTTTGTATAGCCAAATGGTTGTGGTTCGAAAGATACTTTCTATGCATAATGATTTAAATATGTACAGTTCATATCAGGATACCATAGTGGATGATGTAATGCCTGTAATGTTGACATTAGTATTATTGATATATATTGTGATGCTTTGACGAGTGGTGGATGTGTTGTTGGGGTGGTTTTGGTGATTTTCTCACAGGTGGATAGGCCAAATTACAGTGGAAACTCTGCCGAAGTTTTGGAAACAATCGGGATTTAGTCTAATTTTGGGGCTTGAGATGTTTGAAATAAGAGTTGAGTTATTTTAGGTGTTAGGGTCGGACACTACTCCTCATTCGCAGTTAAATGATCCTAAATGGGGGAGGATGTAAGGCAGCATAAAAGTTCGCCAAAGAATTTAAGGTCTTGTGGTGCCGAGGTAGACTAATGTGCACGAAGGTTGTAGACAAATATGAGTCGAGGAGGTCACCTCGAAGGCCAAGAGTGTTGTGGAAAGAAAATATTCTCACTTGTTTGTATAGCCAAATGATTGTGGATCGAAAGGTACTTTCTATTTGATGATGTATGTATGTAATTTTGACATTAGTGTTATTGATATATATTGTGATGCGTTTTTGAGTTGTGGATGTGTTGTTAGGGTGGTTTTGGTGATTTTCTGACAGGTAGGTAGACCCAATTACAGGGGAAACTCTGCCAAAAGTTTTGACAAATTTTGGAGTTAGATAAATTTTTGGACTTGAGATGTTTGAAAGAAGAGTTGAGTTATTTTAGGTTTTTGGGGCGAACTCTGCTCCTCATTCGAGGACGAATGATCCTAAGCGGGGGAGGATGTAAGGCCTCGTAAAATTTTGCTGAGGAATTAAAGGTCTTGTGGTGTCGAGGTATACTAATGTGCGCGAAAGTTGTAGACTAATGTGAGTCGAGGAGGTCACCTCGAAGGCCGAGAGTGTTAGGGAAAGAAAATATTCTCACTTGTTTGTATAGCCAAATAGTGTTGGTTCTAAATGTAATTTCATGTCATGATACCACAGTGGATGACCTAATGCCTATAATGTTGAGATTAGTGTTTTTCATATATATTATGATGCTATTTTGAGTTGTGGATGTGTTGTTAGGGTGGTTTTTGTGATTTTCTAACAGGTGGGTAGGCCCAATTACATGGAAAACTCTACCGAACATTTTGTAGAATTTGGGAGTAAGGCAAATTTTGGGGCTTGAGATGTTTGAAAGAAGAGTAGAGTTATGTTAGCTGTTTGGGGTGGAATTCTGATCCTCATTCTAGGACAAATGATCCTAAGATGGAGAGGATGTAAAGCTCTATATAATTTTGCCGAAGCTTTTTAGGTCTTGTGGTGCCGAGGTAGACTAATGTGCATGAAGGTTGTAGACTAATGTGAGTCGAGGAGGTCACCTCGAAGGACGAGAGTGTTAGGGAAAGAAAATATTCTCACTTGTTTGTATAGCCAAATGGTTGTGGTTCAAAATGTACTTTCTATTTGTTATGATTTAAATATATACAGTTCATGTCAGGACACAACTATGGATGATGTATGTATGTAATTTTGAAATTAGTTTTATTGATATGTATTGTGCTGCTTTTTTGAGTTGTGGATATGTTGTTAGGGTGGTTTTGGTGATTTTCTGATAGATGGATAGGCCCAATTACAGGGGAAACTCTGCCGAAGATTTTGTAAAATTTGGGAGTTAGTCAAATTTTAGGGCTTGAGATATTTGAAATAAGTGTTGAGTTATGTTGGGTGTTTGGGGCAGACTCTAATCCTTATTCGAGGACGAATGATCCTAAGAGGGAGAGGATGTAAGGCCCCATAAAATTTTACCGAAGAATTTTATGTCTAGTGGTGCCGAGGTAGACTAATGTGCACGAAGGTTATAGACTAATGTGAATCGAGGAGGTCACTTCGAACGCCGAGAGTGTTAGGGAAAGAAAATATTCTCACATGTTTGTATAGCCAAATGATTGTGGTTCGAAACGTACTTTCTATTTGTTATGATTTAAATATGTACAGTTCATGTCAGGATACCATTGTGGATGATTTATGCATGTAATGTTGACATTAGTGTTGTTGATATATATTGTGATGCTTTTTTGAGTTGTGGATGTGTTGTTAGGATGGTTTTGGCGATTTTCGTACAGGTGGATAGGCCCAATTACCGGGGAAACTCTACCGAATGTTTTGCAAAATTTTGGAGTTAGACAAAATTTGGGGTTTGAGATATTTGAAAGAAGAGTTGAGTTATGTTAGGTGTTTGGGGCGGACTTTGCTCCTCATTCGAGGAAGAATGATCCTAAGCGTGAGAGGATGTAAGGCCCCGTAAACTTTCACGGAGGAATTTATGTACTTGTGGTGCAGAGGTAGACTAATGTGCATGAAAGTTGTATACTAA
This sequence comes from Nicotiana otophora, assembly GCA_000715115.1. Classification (NCBI taxonomy): domain Eukaryota; kingdom Viridiplantae; phylum Streptophyta; class Magnoliopsida; order Solanales; family Solanaceae; genus Nicotiana; species Nicotiana otophora. Next base: position 21,208 of record AWOL01S0020938.1, read on the forward strand.
TGTGAGTCGAGGAGGTTACCTCGAAGGCCGAGAGTGTTAGGGAAAGAAAAGATTTTCACTTGTTTGTATAGCCAAATGGTTGTGGTTCGAAACATACTTTCTATTTGTTATGATTTAAATATATACAATCCATGTAAGGATACCACTGTGGATGATGTAACGCCTGTAATGTTAAGATAGGTGTTGTTGATATATATTGTGATGCTTTTTTGAGTTGTGGATGTGTTGTTAGGATGGTTTTGGCGATTTTCGTACAGGTGGATAGGTCCAATTACAGGGGAAACTCTACCGAATGTTTTGAAAACTTTTGGAGTTAGACAAATTTTGGGGTTTGAGATATTTGAAAGAAGAGTTGAGTTATGTTAGGTGTTTGGGGCGGACTCTGCTCCTTATTCGAGGAAGAATGATCCTAAGCGTGAGAGGATGTAAGGCCCCGTAACATTTCGCCGAAGAATTATAGGTCTTGTGGTGCCGAGGTAGACTAATGTGCACGAAGGTTGTAGACTATTGTGAGTCGAGGAAATCACCTTGAAGGCCGAGAGTGTTAGGGAAAGAAAATGTTCTCACTTGTTTGTATACCCAAATGGCTGTGGTTCGAAACGTACTTTCTATTTGTTATGATTTAAATATGTACAGTTCATGTCAGGATACCATTGTGGATGATTTATGCATGTAATTTTGACATTAGTGTTGTTGATATATATTGTGATGCTTTTTTGAGTTGTGGATGTGTTGTTAGGATGGTTTTGGCGATTTTCGTACTGGTGGATAGGCCCAATTACCAGGTAAACTCTACCTAATGTTTTTGAAAGATTTGGGAGTTAGGCAAATTTTGGGGCTTGAGATGTTTGAAAGAAGAGTTGAGTTATGTTAGGTGTTTGAGGCAAACTCTGCTCCTCATTCGAGGAGGAATGATCCTAAGCGGGGGAGGATGTAAGGCCCAGTAAAATTTCGTCGAGGAATTTAAGGTCTTGTGGTGTTGAGGTAGACAAATTTGCACGAAAGTTGTAGACTAATGTGAGCCGAGTAGGTCACCTCGAAGGCAAGGAGTTTTCTGGAAAGAAAATATTCTCACTTGTTTGTATAGCCAAATAGTGTTGGTTCGAAATGTACTTTCTATGTGTAATGATTTAAATATGTACATTTCATGTCATGATACCACTGTGGATGATCTAGTGCATGTAATGTTGAGATTAGTATTTTTGATATATATTGTGATGCTATTTTGAGTTGTGGATGTGTTGTTAGGGTGGTGTTGGTGATTTTATGACAGGTCGATAGGCCCAATTAAATGGGATACCGAGCCAAATATTTTGTAAAATTTGGGAGTTAGTCAAATTTTGTGGCTTTAGATGTTTGAAAGAAGAGTTGAGTTATGTTAGGTGTTTGGGAAAGACTCTGATCCTCATTCGAGGACGAATGATCCTAAGAGGGAGAGGATGTAAGGCCCCGTAAAATTTTGCCAAACAATTTTAGGTTTTGTGGTGCCGAGGTAGACTAATGTGCATGAAATTTGTAGACTAATGTGAGTCGAGGAGGTTACCTCGAAGGCCGAGAGTGTTAGAGAAAGAGAATATTCTCACTTGTTTGTATAGCCAAATGGTTGTGGTGCGAAACGTACTTTCTATTTGTTATGATTTAAATATATACAATTCATGTCAGGATACCACTATGGATGATGTAACGCCAGTAATGATAAGATAGGTGTTATTGATATATATTCTGATGCTTTTTTGAGTTGTGGATGTAGTTTTAGAGTGGTTTTGGTGATTTTCTAACAGGTGGATAGGCCCAATTACAGGGGAAGCGCTACCGAAAACTTTGTAAAATTTGGGAGTTAGTCAAATTTTGGGGCTTGAGATATTTGAAAGAAGAATTGATTTATGTTAGGTGTTTGGGGCGAACTATGATCCTCGTTCGAGGACGAATGATCCTAAGAGGGAGAGGATGTAAGGCCCCGTAAAATATTGCCAAAGAATTTAGGTCTTGTGGTGCCGAGGTAGACTAATGTGCACGAAGGTTGTAGACTATTGTGAGGCGAGGAAGTCACCTCGAAGGCCGAGAGTGTTAGGGAAAGAAAATATTTTCACTTGTTTGTATAGCCAAATGGTTGTGGTTCGAAACGTACATTCTATTTGTTATGATTTAAATATGTACAGTTCATGTCAGGATACCATTGTGGATGATTTATGCATGTAATTTTGACATTAGTGTTATTGATTTATATTGTGATGCTTTTTTGAGTTGTGGATGTGTTGTTAGGATGGTTTTGGCGATTTTCGTACAGGTGGATAGGCCCAATTACCAGGTAAACTCTACCTAACATTTTCGAAAGATTTGGGAGTTAGACAAATTTTGGGGCTTGAGATGTTTGCAAGAAGTGTTGAACTATGTTAGGTGTTTGGGGCGGACTTTGATCCTCATTCGAGGATGAATAATCCTAAGAGGGAGAGGATGTAAGGCCCCGTAAAATTTCGCCGAAGAAGTTTAGGTCTTGTGATGCCGAGGTAGACTAATGTGCACGAAGGTTGTAGACTATTGTGAGTCAAGGAAGTCACCTTGAAGGCCGAGATTGTTAGGAAAAGAAACTATTCTCACTTGTTTGTATAGCCAAATGGTTGTGGTTCGAAACGTACTTTCTATTTGTTATGATTTAAATATGTACAGTTCATGTCAGGATACCATTGTGGATGATTTATGCATGTAATTTTGACATTAGTGTTGTTGATATATATTATGATGCTTTTTTGAGTTGTGGATGTGTTGTTAGGATGGTTTTGGCGATTTTTGTACAGGTGGATAGGCCCAATTACCAGGTAAACTCTACCTAACTTTTTTGAACGATCTGGGAGTAAGACAAATTTTGGGGCTTGAGATGTTTGAAAGAAGAGTTGAGTTATGTTAGGTGTTTGGGGCAAACTCTGCTCCTCATTCGTGGAGGAATGATCCTAAGCGGGGGAGGATGTGAGGACCCGTAAAATTTCGTCGAGGAATTTAAGGTCTTGTGGTGTGGAGGTAGACAAATTTGCACGAAAGTTGTAGACTAATGTGAGCCAAGGAGGTCACCTTGAAGGCAAGGAGTGTTGTGGAAAGACAATATTCTCACTTGTTTGTATAGCCAAATAGTGTTGGTTCGAAATGTACTTTCTATGTGTAATGATTTAAATATGTACATTTCATTTCATGATACCACTGTGGATGATCTAGTGCCTGTAATGTTGAGATTAATGTTTTTGATATATATTGTGATGCTATTTTGAGTTGTGGATGTGTTGTTAGGGTGGTGTTGGTGATTTGATGACAGGTGGATAGGCCCAATTAAATGGGAAACCCAGCCAAATATTTTGTACAATTTGGGAGTTAGTCAAATTTTGGGGCTTTAGATGTTTGAAAGAAGAGTTGAGTTATGTTAGGTGTTTGGGGAAGACTATGATCCTCATTCGAGGACGAATGATCCTTAGAGGGAGAGGATGTAAGCCCCCGTAAAATTTTGCTGAAGAAGTTTAGATCTTGTGGTGCCGAGGTAGACTAATGTGCACGAAGGTTGTAGACTAATGTGAGTCGAGGAGGTCACCTCGAAGGCCTAGAGTGTTAGGGAAAGAAAATATTCTCACTTGTTTTTATAGCCAAATGATTGTGGTTCGAAACGTACTTTCTATTTGTTATGATTTAAATATATACAATTCATGTCAGGATACCATTGTGGATGATGTAACGCCAGTAAGGTTAAGATAGGTGTTATTGATATATATTGTGATGCCTTTTTGAGTTGTGGATGTGACTTTAGTGTGGTTTTGGTGATTTTCTAACAGGTGGATAGGCCCAATTACAGGGGAAGCGCTACCGAAAACTTTGTAACATTTGGGAGTTAGTCAAATTTTAGGGCTTGAGATATTTGAAAGAAGAGTTGAGTTATGTTAGGTGTTTGGGGCGAACTATGATCCTCGTTCGAGGACGAATGATCCTAAGAGGGAGAGGATGTAAGGCCCCGTAAACATTCGCCGAAGAATTTTAGGTCTTGTGGTGCCGAGGTAGACTAATGTGCACGAAGGTTATAGACTATTGTGAGTCGAGGAAGTCACCTCGAAGGCCGAGAGTGTTAGGGAAAGAAAATATTCTCACTTGTTTGTATAGCCAAATGGTTGTGGTTCGAAACGTACTTTCTATTTGTTATGATTTAAATATGTACAGTTCATGTCAGGATACCATTGTGGATGATTTATGCCTGTAATTTTGACATTAGTGTTGTTGATATATATTGTGATGCTTTTTTGAGTTGCGGATGTGTTGTTAGGATGGTTTTGGCGATTTTCATACAGATGGATAGGGCTAATTACCAGGTAAACTCTACCTAACGTTTTTGAAAGATTTGGGAGTTAGACAAATTTTGGGGCTTGAGATGTTTGAAAGTAGAGTTGAGTTATGTTAGGTGTTTGGGGGCAAACTCTGCTCCTCATTCGAGGAGGAATGATCATAAGCGGGGTAGGATGTAAGGCCCCGTAAAATTTCGTCGAGGAATTTAAGGTCTTGTGGTGTTGAGGTATACAAATTTGCATGAAAGTTGGAGACTAATGTGAGCTGAGGAGGTCACCTCGAAGTCAAGGAGTGTTGTGGAAAGAAAATATTCTCACTTGTTTGTATAGCCAAATAGTGTTGGTTCGAAATGTACTTTCTATGTGTAATGATTTAAATATGTACATTTCATGTCATGATACCACTGTGGATGATCTAGTGCCTGTAATGTTGAGATTAGTGTTTTTGATATATATTGTGATGCTATTTTGAGTTGTGGATGTGTTGTTAGGGTGGTGTTGGTGATTTTATGACAGGTGGATAGGCCCAATTAAATGGGATACCGAGCCAAATATTTTGTAAAACTTGGGAGTTAGTCAAATTTTGGGGCTTTAGATGTTTGAAAGAAGAGTTGAGTTATGTTAGGTGTTTGGGGAAGACTCTGATCCTCATTCTAAGAAGTATGATCCTAAGCGTGAGAGGATGTAAGGCCCCGTATAATTTTGCTGAAGAAGTTTAGATCTTGTGGTGCCGAGGTAGACTAATGTGAACGAAGGTTGTAGACTAATGTGAGTCGAGGAGGTCACCTCGAAGGCCGAGAGTGTTAGGAAAAGAAAATATTCTCACTTGTTTGTATAGCCAAATGGTTTTGGTTCGAAACGTACTTTCTATTTGTTATGATTTAAATATGTACAGTTCATGTCAGGATACCATTGTGGATGATTTATGCATGTAATTTTGACATTAGTGTTGTTGATATATATATATTATGATGCTTTTTTGAGTTGTGGATGTGTTGTTAGGATGGTTTTGGCGATTTTCCTACAGGTGGATAGGCCCAATTACCAGGTAAACTCTACCTAACTTTTTTGAAAGATTTGGGAGTTAGACAAATTTTGGGGCTTGAGATGTTTGAAAGAAGAGTTAAGTTATGTTAGGTGTTTGGGGCAAACTCTGCTCCTCATTCGTGGAGGAATGATCCTAAGCGGGGGAGGATGTAAGCCCCCGTAAAATTTCGTCGAGGAATTTAAGGTCTTGTGGTGTGGAGGTAGACAAATTTGCACGAAAGTGGTAGACTAATGTGAGCCAAGGAGGTCACCTCGAAGGCAAGGAGTGTTGTGGAAAGAAAATATTCTCACTTGTTTGTATAGCCAAATAGTATTGGTTCGAAATGTACTTTCTATGTGTAATGATTTAAATATGTACATTTCATGTCATGATACCACTATGGATGATCTAGTGCCTGTAATGTTGAGATTAGTGTTTTTGATATATATTGTGATGCTATTTTGAGTTGTGGATGTGTTGTTAGGGTGGTGTTGGTGATTTTATCACGGGTGGATAGGCCCAATTAAATGGGATACCGAGCCCAATATTTTGTAAAACTTGGGAGTTAGTCAAATTTTGGGGCTTTAGATGTTTGAAAGAAGAGTTGAGTTATGTTAGGTGTTTGAGGAAGGCTCTGATCCTTATTCTAGGACGAATGATCCTTAGCGGGAGAGGATGTAAGGGCCCGTAAAATTTTGCTGAAGAAGTTTATATCTTGTTGTGCCGAGGTAGACTAATGTGCACGAAGGTTGTAGACTAATGTGAGTCGAGGAGGACACCTCGAAGGCCGAGAGTGTTAGGGAAAGAAAATATTCTCACTTGTTTTTATAGCCAAATGATTGTGCTTCGAAACGTACTTTCTATTTGTTATGATTGAAATATGTACAGTTCATGTCAGGATACCATTGTGGATGATTTATGCATGTAATGTTGTCATTAGTGTTGTTGATATATATTGTGATGGTTTTTTGAGTTATGGATGTGTTGTTAGGATGGTTTTGGCAATTTCCGTATAGGTGGATAGGCCTAATTTCCGGGGAAACTCTACCGAATGTTTTGAAATATTTTGGAGTTAGACAAATTTTGTGGCTTGAGATATTTGAACGAAGAGTTGAGTTATGTTAGGTGTTTGGGGCGGACTCTGCTCCTCATTCGAGGAAGAATGATCCTAAGCGTGAAAGGATGTAAGGCCCCGTAACTTTTCACCGAGGAATTTAAGGTCTTGTGGTGTAGAGGTAGACTAATGTGCATGAAAGTTGTAGACTAATGTGAGTCGAGGAGGTTACCTCGAAGGCCGAGAGTGTTAGGGAAAGAAAATATTCTCACTTGTTTGTATAGCCAAATGGTTGTGGTGCAAAACATACTTTCTATTTGTTATGATTTAAATATATACAATTCATGTCAGGATACCACTGTGGATGATGTAACGCCAGTAATGTTAAGATAGGTGTTATTGATATATATTGTGATGCTTTTTTGAGTTGTGGATGTAATTTTAGTGTGGTTTTGGTGATTTTCTAACAGGTGGATAGGCCCAATTACAGGGGAAGCGCTACCGAAAACTTTGTAAAATTTGGGAGTTAGTCAAATTTTGGTGCTTGAGATATTTGAAAGAAGAGTTGAGTTATGTTAGGTGTTTAGGGCGAACTATGATCGTCGTTCGAGGACGAATGATCCTAAGAGGGAGAGGATGTAAGGCCCCGTAAACTTTCGCCGAAGAATTTTAGGTCTTGTGGTGCCGAGGTAGACTAATGTGCACGAAGGTTGTAGACTATTGTGAGTCGAGGAAGTCACCTCAAAGGCCGAGAGTGTTAGGGAAAGAAAATATTCTCACTTGTTTGTATAGCAAAATGGTTATGGTTCGAAACGTACTTTCTATTTGTTATGATTTAAATATGTACAGTTCATGTCAGGATACCATTGTGGATGATTTGTGCATGTAAGTTTGACATTAGTGTTGTTGATATATATTGTGATGCTTTTTTGAGTTGCGGATATGTTTTTAGGATTGTTTTGGCGATTTTTGTACAGGTAGATAGGCCCAAGTACCAGGTAAACTCTACCTAACTTTTTTGAAAGATTTGGGAGTTTGACAAATTATGGGGCTTGCGATGTTTGAAAGAAGAGTTGAGTTATGTTAGGTGTTTGGGGCAAACTCTGCTCCTCATTCGAGGAGGAATGTTCCTAAGCGGGGGACGATGTAAGGCCCCGTACAATTTCGTCGAGGAATTTAAGGTCTTGTGGTGTTGAGGTATACAAATTTGCACGAAAGTTGTAGACTAATGTGAGCCGAGGAGGTCACCCGAAGGCAAGGATTGTTGTGGAAAGAAAATATTCTCACTTGTTTGTATAGCCAAATAGTGTTGGTTCGAAATGTACTTTATATGTGTAATGATTTAAATATGTACATTTCATGTCATGATACCACTGTGGATGATCTAGTGCCTGTAATGTTGAGATTAGTGTTTTTGATATATATTGTGATGTTATTTTGAGTTGTGGATGTGTTTTTAGGGTGGTGTTAGTGATTTTATGACAGCTGGATAGGCCCAATTAAATGGGATACCGAGCCAAATATTTTGTAAAACTTGGGAGTTAGTCAAATTCTGGGGCTTTAGATGTTTGAAAGAAGAATTGAGTTATGCTAGGTGTTTGGGGAAGACTCGGATCCTCATTCTAGGAAGAATGATCCTAAGCGTGAGAGGATATAAGGCCCCGTAAAATTTTGCTGAAGAAGTTTAGATCTTGTGGTGCCGAGGTAGACTAATGTGCATGAAGGTTGTAGACTAATGTGAGTCGAGGAGGTCACCTCGAAGGCCTAGAGTGTTAGGGAAAAAAAATATTATCACTTGTTTTTATAGCCAAATGATTGTGGTTCGTAACGTACTTTCTATTTGTTATGATTTAAATATGTACAGTTCATGTCAGGATACCATTGTGGATGATCTATACATGTAATGTTGACATTAGTGTTGTTGATATATATATTGTGATGCTTTTTTGAGTTGTGGATGTGTTGTTAGGATAGTTTTGGCGATTTCCATACAGGTGGATAGGCCCAGTTACTGGGAAAACTCTACCGAATGTTTTGAAATATTTTGGAGTTAGACAAATTTTGGGGCTTGGGATATTTGAAAGAAGAGTTGAGTTATGTTAGGTGTTTGGGGCGGACTCTGCTCCTCATTCGAGGAAGAATGATCCTCAGTGTGAGAGGATGTACGGCCCCGTAACTTTTCACCGAGAAATTTAAGGTCTTGTGGTGTAGAGGTAGACTAATGTGCATTAAAGTTGTAGACTAATGTGAGTCGAGGAGGTTACCTCGAAGGCCGAGAGTGTTAGGGAAAGAAAATATTCTCACTTGTTTGTATAGCCCAAATGGTTGTGGTGCAAAACGTACTTTCTATTTGTTATGATTTAAGTATATACAATTCATGTCAGGATACCACTGTGGATGATGTAACGCTAGTAATGTTAAGATAGGTGTTATTGATATATATTGTGATGCTTTTTTGAGTTGTGGATGTAATTTTAGTGTGGTTTTGGTGATTTACTAACAGGTGGATAGCCCAAATTACAAGGGAAGCGCTACCGAAAACTTTGTAAAATTTGGGAGTTAGTCAAATTTTGGGGCTTGAGATATTTGAAAGAAGAGTTGAGTTATGTTAGGTGTTTGGGGCGAACAATGATCCTCGTTCGAGGACGAATGATCCTAAGAGGGAGAGGATGTAAGGCCCCGTAAAATTCCACCGAAGAATGTTAGGTCTTGTGGTTCCGAGGTAGACTAATGTGCACGATCGTAGTAGACTAATGTGAGTCGAGGAGGTTACCTCAAAGGCCGAGAGTGTTAGGGAAAGAAAATATTCTCACTTGTTTGTATAGCCAAATGGTTGTTGTTCGAAACGTACTTTGTATTTGTTATGATTTAAATATATACAATTCATGTCAGGATACAATTGTGGATGATTTATGCATGTAATTTTTATATTAGTGTTGTTGAAATATATTGTGATGCTTTTTTGAGTTTTGGATGTGTTGTTAGGATGGTTTTTGCGATTTTCGTACAGGTGGATAGGCCCAACTACCAAGTAAACTCTACCTAACATTTTTGAAAGATTTGGGAGTTACACAAATTTTATGGCTTGAGATGTTTGAAAGAAGAGTTGAGTTATGTTAGGTGTTAGGGGCAAACTCTGCTCCTCATTCGAGGACGAATGATCCTAAGCGGGGGAGGTTGTACGGCCCAGTAAAATTTTGCCGAGTAATTTACGGTCTTGTGGTGTTGAGGTAGACTAATTTGCACGAAGGTTGTAGACTAATATGAGCCGAAGAGGTGTGGAAAGAAAATATTCTCACTTGTTTGTATATCCAAATAGTGTTGGTTCGAAATGTACTTTCTATGTGTAATGATTTAAATATGTACATTTCATGTCATTAAACCACTGTGGATGATCTAATGCCTGTAATGTTGAGATTACTATTTTTGATACATATTATGATGCTATTTGGAGTTGTAGATGTGTTGTTAGGGTGGTTTTGGTGATTTTATGACAGGTGGATAGGTCCATTTACATGGGAAACCTTGCCAAATATTTTGTAATATTTGGGAGTTAGTGAAATTTTGGGGCTTGAGACGTTTGAAAGAAGAGTTGAGTTATGTTAGGTGTTTGGGGCAGACTCTGATCCTCAGTCGAGGATGAATGATCCTTAGAGGGAGAGGATGCAAGGCCCCGTAAAATTTTGCTAAAGAGGTTTAGATCTTGTGGTGCCGAGGTAGACTAATGTGCACGAAGGTTGTAGACTAATGTGAGTCGAGGAGGTCAACTCTAAGGCCGAGAGTGTTAGGGAAAGAAACTATTCTCACTTGTTTGTATACCCAAATGGTTGTGGTTCGAAACGTACTTTCTATTTGTTGTGATTTAAATATGTACAGTTCATGTCAAGATACCATTTTGGATGATTTATGCATGTAATTTTGACATTAGTGTTGTTGATATATATTGTGATGCTTTTTTGAATTGTTGATGTGTTGTTAAGATGGTTTTGGCGATTTTCATAAAGGTGGATAGGCCCAATTACCAGGTAAACTCTACCTAAAAGATTTGGGAGGTAGACAAATTTTGCGGCTTGAGATGTTTGAAAGAAGAGTTGAGTTATGTTAGGTGTTTGGGGCAAACTCTGCTCCTCATTCGAGGACGAATGTTCCTAAGCGGGGGAGGTTGTACGGCCCAGTAAAAGTTTGCTGAGGAATTTAATGTCTTGTGGTGTCGAGGTAGACTAATTTGCACGAAGGTTGTAGACTAACGTGAGCCGAGGAGGTCACCTCGAAGGCAGGGAGTGTTGTGGAAAGAAAATATTCTCACTTGTTTGTATAGCCAAATAGTGTTGGTTCGAAATGTACTTTCTATGTGTAATGATTTAAATACGTACATTTCATGTCATGATACCACCGTGGATGATCTAGTGCCTGTAATGTTAAGATTACTGTTTTTGATATATATTGTGATGCTATTTTGAGTTGTAGATGTGTTGTTAGGGTGGTTTTGGTGATTTTATGACAGGTGGATAGGCCCATTTACATACCTCGAAGACCGAGAGTATTGTGAAAAGAAAATATTCTCACTTGGTTGTGGTTCGAAAGGTACTTTCTATGTGGTTCGAAAGGTACGTTGAGATTAGTGTTCTTGATATGTGTGTGTGTGTGTGTATATATATATATATATATATATATATATATATACATATTGTGAAGATTGTTTGAGTTGTGGATGTGTTTTTAATGTGGTTTTGGTACTTTTCTGACTGGTGGATAGGCCCAATTAGAGGGGAAACTCTATAGAAAAGTTTGAAAATTTTGGGACTTAGTTAAATTTTAAGGCTTGAGATATTTGAAAGAAGGGTTGCGTTATGTTAGGGGTTTGGGGCGGACTCTGCTCCTCATTCGAGGACGAATGATCCTATGCGGGGGAGGAATTTAAGGTGTTGTGCTGCAGAGGTAGACTAATGTGCATGAAGGTTGTAGACTAATTTGAGTCGAGGAGGTCACCTTGAAGGCCGAGAGTGTTGTGGAAAGAACATATTCTCATTTGTATGTATGGCCAAATGGTTATGATTCGAAAGGTACTTTCTATGAGTTATGATTTAAATATGTATAGTTCATGTCACGATACAACAGTAGATAATGTAATGCCTGTAATATTGAGATTAATATTATTGATATATATTGTGATGCTATATTGAGTTGTGGATGTGTTGTTAGGTGGATAGGCCAATTACAGGGTAAACTCTGCCGAATATTTTGAAATATTTGGGAGTTAGTCAAAATTTGGGCCTGGAGATGTTTTAAAGAAGAGTCGAGTAATTTTAGATATTTGTGGCAGACTCTGCTCCTCATTCGAGGACGAATAATACTAAGCAGGAGAGGATTTAAGACCCCGTAAAATTTCTCCGAGGAATTTAAGTTCTTATGGTACAGAGGTAGACTAATGTGCCCGAAGGTTGTAGACTAATGTGAATCAAGGTGGTCCACTCGAAGGCCGAGAGTGTTGTGGAAAGAAAATATTCTCACTTGTTTGTATAGTAAAATGGTTGTGGTTCGAAACGTACATTCTATGTGTTATGATTTTAATATGTGCAGTTCATATCAGGATATCAGGATACCACTATATATATATATATATATATTGTGATGCTTTTTTGAGTTGTGGATGTGTTTTTAAGGTGGTTTTGGTGCTTTTCTGACTGGTGGATAGGCCTAATTACAGGAGAAATTTTGCCAAAAAGTTTGGAAAAATTGGGAGTTAGTCAAATTTAGGGGCTTGAGATATTTGAAAGAAGAGTTGTGTTATGTTAAGGGTTTGGGGTAGACTCTGCTCCTCATTCGAGGACGAATGATCCTATGGGGGGGGAGGGGGGGATGTAAGGCCTCATAAACTTTTGCCGAGGAATTTAAGGTCTTGTGGTGCAGAGGTAGACTAATGTGCACGAAGGTTGTAGACTAATTTTATTCGAGGAGGTCACCTCGAAGGTCGAGAGTGTTGTGGAAAGAAAATATTCTCACTTGTTTGTATAGTCAAATGGTTGTGGTTTGAAAGGTACTTTCTATGTGTTATGATTTAAATATGTATAGTTCATATCAGGATACCACTGTGAATGATGTAATGCCTGTAATGTTGAGATTATTGTTATTCATATATATATATATATATATATATATATATATATATTATGATGCTTTTTTGAGTTGTGGATGCGTTATTAAGGTGATTTTGGTGCTTTTCTGATAGGTGGATAAGCACAATTACAGGGGAAACTCTGCCGAAACGTTTGAAATATTTGCCGAGGCATTTAAGGTCTTGTGGTGCCGAGGTAAACCAATGTGCACGAAGGTTGTAGTATATGTGAGTCAAGGAGGTCAACTCGAAGGCCCAGAGTGTTGAGGAAAACAAATATTCTCATTTGTTTGTATAGCCAAATGGTGTTGGTTCGAAAGGTACTTTCTATGTGTTATGATTTAAATATGTACAGTTCATGTCAGGATACCACAGTGGATGACGTAATTCCTGTAGTGTTAAGATTAGTATTATTGATATATATATTTTGATGCTATTTTGAGTTGTGGATGTGTTGCTAAGGGGGCTTTGGTGATTTTCTGATAGGTGGATAGGCCCAATTACTGGGGAATCTCTGCCAATCATTTTGTAAAATTTGGGAGTTAGTCAAATTTTGGGGCTTGAGATGTTTGAAAGAAGAGTTATGTTATATTAGGTGTTTGGGGCGGACTCTGCTCCTCATTCGAGGACGAATGATCCTAAGCGGGGGACGATGTAAGGACCCGCAAAATTTCGCCGAGGAATTTTAAGGTCTTGTGGTGCCGATCTAGACTAATGTGCACGAAAGTTGTAGCTAGTGTGAGTCGAGGAGGATACCTCAAGGATCGAGAGTGTTGTGGAAAGAAAATACTCTCACTTGTTTGTATAGCTAAATGGTTATGGTTCGAAATGTACTTTCAATGTGTTATGATTTAAATATGTACAGTTCATGTCAGGATACCACAGTGGATGATGTAATGCCTGTAATGTTGAGACTAATGTTATTAATTTATATTGTGATGCTATTTTGAGTTGTGGATATGTTGTTAGGGTGGTTTTGGTGATTTCCTCACAGGTGGATAGGCTCAATTACAGGGGAAACTCTGCCGAAACTTTTGAAAAATTTGGGAGTTAGTCATATTTTGGGGATTGAGATGTTTGACAGAAGCGTTGAGTTATGTTAGGTGTTTGGGGCGGACTCTGCTCCTCATTCGAGGGCGAATGATCCTAAATGGGGGACGATATAAGGCCCCATAATATTTCGCATAGGTATTTAAGGTCTTGTGGTGCCGAGCTAGACTAATGTGCACGAAAGTTTTAGACTAGTGTGAGTCGAGGAGGATACATCAAAGTTCGAGAGTGTTGTGGAAAGAAAATATTCTCACTTTTGTGTATAGCCAAAAGGTTGTGGTTCGAAAGGTGATTTCTATATGTTATGATTTAAATATGTGCAGGTCATGTCAGGATACCACAATGGATGATGTAATGCCTGTAATGTTGCGATTAGTATTATTGATATATATTATGATGCTATATTGAGTTGTGGTTGTGTTGTTAGGGTTGTTTTAGTAATTTCCTGACAGGTGGATAGGCCCAACTACAGGCGAAACTCTGCCGAAAAGTTTGAAACATTTTTTAGTTAAACAAATTTTGGGGCTTGAGATGTTTGAAAGAATAGTTGAGTTATGTTAGGGGATTGGGGCGGACTCTGCTCCTCATTCGAGGATGAATGATCCTATGCGGGGGAGGATTTAATTCCACATTAAATTTTGCCGAAGAATGTAAGGTCATGTGGTGCCGAGGCAGACTAATGTGCATAAAGTTTATAGACTAATGTGAGTCGAGGAGGTCACCTTGAAGGCCGAGAGTGTTGTGGAAAGAAAATATTCTCACTTGTTTGTATAGCCAAATGGTTGCGGTTCAAAACGTACTTGTATATGTTATGATTTAAATATGTACAGTTCATGTCAGGATACCATTGTGGATGATGTAATGCCTGTAATATTGAGATCAATGTTATTGATATATACTGTGAAGCTTTTTTGAGCTGTGGATGTGTTGTTAGGGTGGTTTTGGTGATTTTCTGAGAGGTGGATAGGCCCTATTATATGGGAAACTATGCCGAAATATTTGAAAAATTTCAGAGTTAGTCATATTTTGGGGATTGAGATGTTTGATAGAAGAGTTGAGTTATGTTAGGTATTAGGGGCGGACTCTGCTCCTCATTCGAGGACAAATGATCCTAAGTGAGGGAGGATGTACGGCCCCGTAAAATGTTGCAGAGGAATTTAAGGTCTTGTGGTGCCGAGGTAGACTAATGTGTACGAAGGCTATACTCTAATGTGAGTCGGGGAGTTCACCTCGAAGGCCGAGAGTGTTGGTGATTTTCTTATAGGTGGATAGGCCCAACTATAGGCGAAACTCTGCCGAAAATTTTGAAATATTTGGGAGTTAGTCATATTTTGGGGCTCGAGATGTGTGAAAGAAGAGTTGAGTTATGTTAGGTGTTTGAGGCGGACTCTTCTCCTCATTCGACGATGAATGATCCTGAACGGGGGAGGATGTAAGGCCCCGTAAAATTTCACCGAGGAATTTAAGGTCTTGTGGTGCCAATGTAGACTAAAGTGCACGAAGGTTGTAGACTAATCTGAGTCGAGGAGGTCGCCTCGAAGGCCGAGAGTGTTGTGAGAATAAAATATTCTCACTTGTTTGTATAGCCAAATGGTTGTGGTTCGATAGGTACTTTCTAAGTTATATGATTTTAATATGTATAATTCATGTCAGGATACCACTGTTGATGATGTAATGCCTGTAATATAGAGCTTAGTGTTATTGATATATATTGTGATGATATATTGAGATGTGGATGTGTTGTTAGGGTGGTTTTGGTGATTTTCTGACAGGTGGATAGGCCCAATTATAGGGGAAACTCTGCCGAAAAGTTTGAAACATTTGGGAGTTAGTCAAATTTTGGGGCTTGAGATGTTTGAAAGAAGAGTTGAGTTATGTTAGGTGTTTGGGGCGGACTCTACTCCTCATTCGAGGACGAATGATCCTAAGCAGGGGAGGATGTAAGGCCCCGTAAAATTTTGCAAAGGTATTTAAGGTCTTGTGGTGCCGACCTAGACTAATCTGCACGAAAGTTGTAGACTAGTGTAGTCGAGGCGGTCACCTCGAAGGTCGAGAGTGTTGTGGAAAGAAAATATTCTCACTTGTTTGTATAGCCAAATGGTTGTGGTTCGAAAGGTACTTTCTATGTGTTATAATTTAAATATGTACAGTTCATGTCAGCATAGCACAAAGGATGATGTAATGCTTGTAATGTTGCTATTAGTATTGTTAAAATATATTGTGATTCTATATTGACTTGTAGATGTGTTATTAGGATGGTTTTGGTGATTTTCTTATAGGTGGATAGGCCCAACTATAGGCGAAACGCTGCCAAATATTTTGAAATATTTGGGAGTTAGTCATATTTTGAGGCTTGAGATGTTTGAAAGAAGAGTTGAGTTATGTTAGGTGTTTGGGGCAAACTATGCTCCTTATTCGAGGCCGAATGATCCTAAGCGGGGGAGGATGTAAGACTCCATAAAATTTCACCGAGGAATTAAAGGTGTTGTGGTGCCGAGGTAGACTAATGTGCACGAAGGTTGTACTCTAATATGAGTCGAGGAGTTCACCTCAAAGGCCAAGAGTGTTGTGGAAAGAAAATAATCTCATTTGTTTGTATAACCAAGTTGTTGTGGTTCAAAAGGTACTTTCTATGTGTTATTATTTAAATATGTACCATTCATGTCAGGATACCACAGTGGATGATTTAATGCATGTAATGTTGAGATTAGTGTTAGTGATATATATTGTGATGATATATTGAGATGTGGATTGGTTTTGGTGATTTGCTTATAGGTGGATAGGCTCAATTACAAGGAAAATCTGCCGAAAATTTGAAAACTTTGGGAGTTAGTCAAATTTTAGTTCTTGAGATGTTTGATAGAAGAGTCCAGTTATGTTAGGTATTTGGGACGGACTCTGCTCCCCATTCGAGGACGAATGATCCTAAGCGGGGAAGGACGTAAGGCCCCGTAAAAGTTGGGCGAGGAATTTAAGGTCTTGTGTTGCAGAGGTAGACTAATGTGCACGAAGGTTATAGAAATATGTGAGTCGAGGAGGTCACCTCAAAGGCCGAGAGTGTTGTGGAAAGAAAATATTCTCACTTGTTTGTATAGCCAAATGGTTGTAGTTCGAAAGTTACATTCTATGTGTTATGATTTAGATATGTAGATTTCATGTCAGGATACCATTGTGGATGATGTAATGCTCGTAATGTTGAGATTAGTGTTATTGATATATATTGGGATGCTTTGTTGAGTTGTGGATGTATTGTTAGGGTGGTTTTGGTGATTTTCTGATAGGTGGATAGGCCCAATTACAAGGGAAACTCCGCCGAAATTTTTGAAACATTTAGGAGTTATTCAAATTTTGGGGCTTCATATGTTTGAAATAAGAGTTGAGTTATGTTACGTGTTTGGGGCATACTCTACTCCTCATTCGAGGATGAATGATCCTAAGCGGGGGAGGATATGAGGCCCCATAAAATTTCACCGAGGAATTTATGGTCTTGTGGTGCCGACGTAGATTCATGTTCACGAAGGTTGTAGACTAATGTGAGTCGAGGAGGTCACCTCGAAGGCCGAGAGTGTTGTGGAAATAAATTATTCTCACTTGTTTGTATTGCCAAAAGGTTATGGTTATTAAGGTACTTTTTAAGTGTTATGATTTAAATATGTACAGTTTATGTCAGGATACCACTATGGATGATGTAATGCTTGTAATGTTGAGATTAGTGTTATTGATATATATTGTGATGCTATATCGAGTTATGGATGTGTTTTGAGGATGGTTTTGGTGATTTCTGATATATGGATAGGCTCAATTACAGGGGCAATACTATATCGAGTTGTGGATGTGTACCTAAAGTCTTGATTGGAAATGCCTAGTTGTTGATAATGTATAAAGATGCTCGAATGTAAAAGAAGTGAGTTGGTGATATAAATTGTGGGCACAGTGCCAAGAATGAAGATTATACTTGTGGCTAATGGTGCCAATGAAATGAAATGATGTGAGAAAGGTTATGAAATTAGCCCTGATTCAATTGTTCCAAATTGACTTTGAAAATAGATTTTCCTAAAAGCATATGTACTCAAGTCGTACCCAAATCAGGTTGTTTCAACTAATGTTATGCTTTGCAAGTATTTCCAATGTGTTTTGAGCTCTTATGTAGTCATGAGTTCAAAATGTGCATTGACCTTTTGGGGGAAAGTGTTTCAAGAATAAAGGATGTGTTACTCGTGTATGATTTTAACTTGTCCTTCGATTGTCAATTATTTTACTGCATTTCTTGGAAAGGAATCCATTGTGTTTAAAGTCTTCACTGCCAATGAACCTAAAGTTGTGATTTTCGGAATATTCCATTTGTTGATATTTATGATGGTGATCCATGAAAGTATAGAATATGAAATACGGCCATTGTGCCATGAATGAAGAATTATATGTATGGTCAAGAGAGCCAATGAAATAATGATGTTGTAAGTGGATGAAAATGCCAATGAGGCTATAAATGGTGTGGAAGGTTATGAGGTAAATGCATTTGTATTGTTGTTTCCTTTGTATGCAAATGAAAAATGTATTTGGGAGTATCGATAAGTCACTGAGGAAGGGTAGGTTGAAATAACTTAACCCCGAAACTACACGTGCCGGTGTAGGAGTGGAATGTGATTATTCCCCTTATTTGGGATGAGATTGATGTGATAAAATTATTCCCCTTAATTGGGATAAGATGATTGATAGAAAAGGATGATGTCAATCCACACGGCAATGTGGTGAGATGGCCTAGCCGATCGGGTCATGATCGGACACCATGTCGCACACATGGTGGCGATTGTGCTGGAAATTGTAATTTAAATTGTGATTGTGGTTGATGTCTCTGATGAGATGGCCTAGCCGATCGGGGCGTGATCGGACTCCGTGCTAAAGGTACGGTGGTATTGGTATTGTAAAGAATGATATGGTGAACAGTGGTATATCAGTGCTAAAGTTCTCCCAACCAAATATATATATATTATTTTTGTATTTTGGAAATTGTTATGTTTTATCTTGGCATTTGGATATTATTGATTGAGACTTGATATTTCTATGGTTTTCCCTTTCCTATATTGGCATTCTATTTTGAAATTGGAGAGTTAGCTTTATATACTAGTACTATTCCATATGTACTAACGTCCCTTTTGTCAGGGGTGCTACATCTTCAATGGATGTAGGTGGTTCATCAACGGGCAGCTATGGTCCTCGTTAGAAGTCACTCTCTATTCAGCAGGTTTTGGTGAGCCCTACTCTATTATGGGTCTGATGTCATTTGAGTTATACATTGTGTATTAAGGTATAGTCGGGGCCTTGTTGCCGGCACTTCCGTACTACTCTTTTGTTAAACTTAGAGGCTCTGTAGACAGGTTGTGGGTGGTGTTTCATGTAGGGAATTGAACTATAAATGTTCCTATTTGGCAAACATGTTTTTTGACAAACATGTTTTTCATTATATTTATAAACTTGTAATATTTTGGAAATTATAAATGAAGCTGCCAATGGAAATGAAATGGTAGTTGTTAATGAAATCTTTCAGTGTTTGATTAATGGAGTACATCCCCTCTTTATTCATGTATAAGTTTGGGTAGAAGGAAATCTAACAGGCTTGCTTGGCCGCGGTCACTCGGTTGAGCACTGGTCGTGCTCCCCGAGCTCGGGGCATGACAAACTTGGTATTAGAGCCTAAGGTTTTAAAGTGTCCTAGGATGTCTCGAAGCCGTGTCTAGTAGAGTCCTCCTTATCGGTGTGTTGTCGACCACATCTATAATGAGGAGGCCACTTTGACATTTAGGAATTTCACACTTCTTTGATACTCCATATCCTGCGGTAGAACTCAAGATAGGAAGCTAATGTCCTCGTCATATCTCACTTTCCATATAAGTAACCCACGGGTTCGAGGCAGCGAGGAAGTATTGAAATAACTAGTTGCTAATGGAAGTTTCCTTATTCCTATTAATGTTATCGCGCCACCGGAATATATGGTGAGAGCACCTAAGAAATCAAAGAGGATTATTGGCATCAATAAGCCGGAATTGATATGAAAAAAGAACCACCCGGGTTTATGTTGGATGATTCTTTAAATATGTTATGGTTGTGGAAAGAGGGGGCACAAGAAGAACAAATGCCCTTAGGTTCGTTACACCCATCCCAGTATAGCACTATATGCGGGCGGGAACATTTTACGTCGTGTTATGAGTACGCTCAAGAGTGTGTTTGGGGTGGAAGGCTTGGGAAATTCCAATGGCCCACATAACAAATCGGTATAGAGATTGTTACTCCCACCATAAAGGCTTGTAGGAAGGATAGGGGGATTGTTTTTGATGAATACAAAAAGGGTAAATATCAGGTCAGTGGGGCAAGTCAGTTTAGTGGGCCTCATCCTCGTTGCGTGAAGTGTAGGAGATATCATTCGGGGGTATGTCACTATGGTACCAATGTATGTTATGGATGTGGCGTCGAGGGGCATCAATTAAGGTATTTCCATGTCAATATAAAATCACAAAGTAAGTCACTCCTTGCTACCTTATTGTGAACACCACATTATATTTCTTGTTGTATATGTACATCCACATTGAAGGGACCTACACAAATATGGTCTTAACTAAAACGTTGAATCACAAAATATTGCATGTACTTACTTTCTGAACGAAACGCATTATTCGTGAAGCCACTCTATCACAAATTCTCTTACTTACAATCTCTGGTGGAACTGAACTTTACAATTATTTCTTTGGATTGAGTTATAACTCTAGGATTAATACTTACCACTTGCTTTCCTAAATTATCAACAAGAGACTATACCTGATGAATTTCTTACAGAACCTTTTGATTCAAATGGATAACATCTACTCACTTGTGTTTATGCATTCACAGTTATAAAGTTTACCTATGTGGTATCAAATCCAATGTATAGAGGCCTAGTGTTGAGATCCTTCTTGAGCCACTCTGGTGTATGCGGCTCCTATGGTTGGAACAGTTACTTTACTCCTTTGTGAATATTATCATGAATCCTTTTCACTGTCTAGTAACATGAGAGCATATCTCAACACCTATCATATGTGTACCTGTAAATTTAAAGAGGTCACTTCTCTGCATAAAGTTTCTAGGAAATTTGAAATTTTCACAAATTCGTCACAAGAAGATCTTTTGTATTCCCATCCCAATATGACTTTCATGTCCACCTAGAGCATGCCTCAGTGAGTAACTCACTTTATTCCTAGTATTTTAGTTTCCCGTGAAGTGGCCTGATATGGCAACTTGAGAGTTTTTATGGTAGAAACATGTCAAGCTCATAGCAAAGTGTTTATTCCCTCTAAACAATACATGATTTCACCCCAATATTACGATGTCCTAGCTATGTGGTTTCACTCATGAAAGGTTGAAATTAGATGCTTTCAGATTTTGGCACATGTCATGAGCATATTGATTTGAAAGACAAGTTTGTCGTATCTCTAGTCCTCTCATATTGGAGCAACTATTGGCAAGGGATGAGCTGTCAGAATGATAATAATCTCGCAAGTGTTCAACTTCTTTTTCAACCTCATCAGTTTGTGGCATATTTATTATTTGTGTCAGTTAATGTTAAGAGCACGATGCAACTACATGTATTTTGAAACCCATATCACATTCAGGGTGCTAGAATATTCTCATTTCAAGTTAAGCTGATTTTCCCTACATTCCAAGGCGACTGGTGTCACATACTTGGCTATTGCTTTTTGAGGCCTACAATTTCCAAACAAGGAACATATGGAATGAAACAATTGTTGTTGTCCTTTTTATGACTCATAGTCTTCCAGGAATGACTGACCCTAATGTATTTATCCCCCCGATCATGCCTTCCACATATCACATGTCTAAAATGACTTACTTCTTTTACATCTTAAGATCATGTACATGGTTCCTACATTATCAATGTGTACTAGGCAACTCTATGCCTCATTTGTTGAATCAATGATGTCATCATAATGATTAACCATGTCAGCACTATTGGTAGTAACTTTCATGTCTCTTAGGATATAACATCATGAAATGACTTGCTCAGCACATTGATGGAATCTTGAAACATTCCAGCCCAATCTCGGACCTCGTTATTCCTATTTATAGTAACCTATGGGGGTTGAAGGTTCAAACATGTCAAATAAGCATCATCATCCCGTGATCAAATATATTGGATAGGAAGTTTTACGGTCATATTCAAGATAGAACATCTTAGAGTAATTATTGGAGGTCACCAAAGGTTTAGTTTGGGTATTCGGCGTAGGGATTTAGAGTTGAAGAAAGTGAACAGGTTATTCTCAAGATTTTCTCTATGAATATGTTGGGTGAATTGTTAAGGAAGGTAAAGTATGTGTAGTCACATCAGGCCTTATGAAATCTTGAAGAAAATAGGCCAAACTATGAGTATGATGTTTCCCCTATTATTGTCCTCTGTGTACCCGATGTATCATGTGTCTATATCTATTAAGGTAGTTGTAAATCCTTTGTCTATAATTCCGGTGAAAGCTAGTGAAGGTGAAGTTAATGAATAATTGGATTATGAGGTGCATCTATTTACCATCCTTGTTAGATAAGTCCGAGAGTTGAGATTTCCTCCGTTAATGTGTTATGACGAAGTCTATTAGTCGAGGAGGCCACCTTGAGGTTCAAAAGTGTTAAGGAAATAAAATGTTCTCACTTGTGTGTATAGTCAAATGATTGTGGATCGAAAGGCACTTTATATGTGTTATGATTAAAATATGTGCTGCTCATATCCAGATATCACTCTTGATAATATGATGCCTGTAATGTTGAGATTAATATTGTTGATATATATTGTGATGCTTTGTGGAGTTGTGGATATATTGTTAGGACTGGTTTTGGTGATTCTCTAACAGGTGGATAGGCCCGAATACAGAGGAAACTCTGTCGAAATTTCTGAAATGATTTGGGAGTTAGTCAAATTTGGGAGTTTAAGATGTGCGAAAGAGAAGAGATATGTTATGTTAAGTGTTTGGGGACGGTCACTACTCCTCATTCAAGGACGAATGATCCTAAACGGGGGAGAATGTAAGGCCCCATTAAAAATTTCCTAATGACTTAAGAGTTTAAAGTGCGCTAATGGTATTTGGGAATAACGTGTTCGAGTATTGAAGGAGACCCATGGGACAAAACCACATTATTTTGAAATGAAATATATACGTTTAAGGTGTGTTGGAACATACTAAGGAGTTTTGTGAATAGCAAGAATTCATGTAGAACAAGTTGGATACATTAATGGAAAAGATGTCTCAATTGTCCTACTTCAAAAGTATGTGGCTACCAAACTATAGACGCTTCAAACCGTTCGTCATTTGGATACTCCTTCAAGAAGTTATGTTCAAATTTACAAAGGCTGGAAGAATGTGACTGTGCTATAACCCTCGCGAAGCCAGGTCTGTAGCGCACTAGACCGTGCTATAACCCTCGCGAAGCCAGGTTTGTAGCGTGCTAGACCATGTTATAACCCTCGCAAAGCCAGGTCTAGACCTTGCTATATCCCTCGCGAAGCCTGATCTGTAGCTCGCTACATATCTCGCGAAGCCTAGTCTGTAGCTCGCTACAGAGCTCGTGAAGCCTGGTATGTAGCTCGCTACAGAGCTCGCGAAGCCTAGTCTGTAGCTCGCTATAGACCGTGCCTAGCCTAGTCCGAATTTTTGAGGGTCTGATTTTTTAATCTTGTTACCCGACCCTAGTTCCTATTAAAATGATTTTAGGGTCATTTTGGATGGATAACCTGATATTTTAGAGAGGGAGAGGTGCCCTAGAGTGAGAGGAGGAATTCCTAAGCCCTTGTTCATCAAATCTTGCTCAAGCCTTGAAATCCAACAAGAAATCCCTCGAGTTCTTCATCTAAGAGGTAAGGTTCCATACACTAGTTTTCAATTTTGAATTTGGGTAGAAGATGGTTGATTAGGAGTATGATTCTTGGGTGTGGGACTTTGTCAACCGATCCACAATCACCCAAATAACATCAAACTTCATCAAAGTCCATGGGAGCCCAACTACAAAGTCCATGGTGATACGCTCCCATTTCCACTTAAGAATCTCAAGCCTCTTAAGCAAAGTGCCCGGCCTCTGATGCTTGTACTTCACCTGCTTACAATTCAGGCACTGAGCTGCAAATCCCACTATATCTTTCTTCATCCTTCTTCGCCAATAGTGCTTCCTCAAGTCCTGATATATCTTTGTGGTACCCAGACGAATGGAATACCGCGAACTATGGGCCTCCTCAAGAATCAACTCGCGTAACCCATCTACATTGGGCACACAAATATGACCCTACATCTGCAACACCCCATCATCCCCAATAGAAACTTCCTTGGCATCACCATGCTGAACCATGTATTAAGGACAAGCAAATGGGGGTCATTATACTAACGCTCTTTCATGCGATCATATAAGGAAGACCGAGAAACCACACAAGCTAGAACCCAACTAGGCTCTGAAATGTCTAACCTCACGAACTAATTGGCCAATGACTAAACATCTAATTCAAGCGGTCTCTCATAATCGGAATAAATGCAAGGTAACCCATACTCACCGCCTTTCTACTCAAGGCATCGGCCACCACATTGGCCTTCCCGGGATGATACAAAATGGTAATATCATAGCCTTTTAGCAGCTCCAACCATCTCTGCTATCTCAAATTTAGATCCTTTTGCTTGAACAAGTGCTGAAGACTCTGTTGATCTGTAAATACCTCACAAGAGACGCCGTAGAGATAATGCCTCCAAATCTTCAATGCATGAACGATGGCTTCCAACTCCAAAACATGAACGGGGTATTTCTTCCCATGAGGCTTCAACTGGCGTGAAACATTGGTTCATGTCGTATCTTTTGTTTCCAAATATACTCTAACGTGCTTTAATTGTAATTGTTGCCTCTTTACTCTTACATGTCGTCTCTTTAGTGATTGATTATCCTTAATTGAAGTTATTATCACACGTTATCTCTTCCGTAATTGGTTATCCTTAATTGAAGTCATTATTACATGTCATCTCTTCTATTGTTGATTTATCCTTCTTTGAAGTCATTGTGACATCTTATCTCTTCTATTGTGATTTATCCTTACTTGAAATCGTCGTTATATGTTATCTCTCTTATTGTTGAGTTATTCTTATTTTAAATAATTGATACATGTTATCTCTCTTATTGTTGGGTTATTCTTATTTAAAATCAGTGTTACATGTTATCTCTCCTATCGTTGAGTTACTCTTATTTGATATCGTTGTTACACGTTATCTCTCTCATTTTCGAGTTACTATTATTTGAAGACATTATTACTTATTATGTCTTTGATTGCGACCTCGTTCTCCTGTTTTATTGTGTTTTTTTGTAATTATTGTGTTGATTTACTTGTCGTACTCCTGAGTTATTGTTGTTGTTGTTGTACTTGGTGTTGTTGGGCCAAGGGCTATGTATGGTTGTGTTATTGGACATGTTTTTAAGGGAATGTTGTGGCATATGGGCACATGTGGTTCGAGTTGTTATATTGTGTTGTTATGTTTTTGGCACACGTGATGTTATTGTGAGGATTTGTCGGGGTGTTCACTGAGTTGTCCGTGCTATTGTATTATGGATATTTTCACATGCGACGTAATAAGGTGGGCTATATATGTGGGTTTGTGCATGTGGTAAGACAAGATGAGAATATTAATATACGCGTGTGACAAGACAAGGTGGGTATTTACTTCATTATTGCGCACGTGGCGAGACAAGGAGGACTATGTCGGGGATAATTTATGATGACTTATGATGGCCTGTGGGCGCTGTTGTTGACAATATTTGTGTAGTGGTGTGCCTAATTTGTGTGAGTCATGCATTATACGTTTTGTTGTGTTGTTTCCTAGGTGCCATTCATTGTCTCTGATCTCACTTGTTGACTCGAATCGTGATAGAACACTTGTACAAACATACATTGTAATTAGTCATTTATATTAGTCTAAGAAGATGAACCCTGATGTTTATTGATCATTTCCATATATTCTGGTATACTTGCCTTATGTGCATGAGTTGTACTATTGGAACATGAGTTTTCCGTGTAGATATGAGATATTTCTTCCATTGTCACGTGAGTTGTCCGTGCGGTTATGAGATATTGTGATTGCTAGCACGTGAATTATCCGTGTGGATTTGAGATATTGTCACTCTCTTAGCATATGAGTTGTCCGTGCAGATATGAGTTGTTAATGGTATTGGCACGTGAGTTGTCCGTGCAGCACGTGATTTTCCATGCGATTGTGATTTGTAATGTGGGCACAAGATGCCAAGTGATTAGGGTTCATATTTTGGGACCCACGATTTGTTATTATGAGGAAACTCTTGTATAAACCTTATGTGAAAGCGGTTGTTTTATTGGGTTTTTACTTGTTTTCCCTTACTTGGTTTCACCGGACTTTGACTGTATTTTGCTTACTTTACAGCGTTATTACCTGCTTCTGCTTATTGTTAATTGTTGTGCTAGTTTTTATTGCAGGTATTGTAGAATCATTCTTACCATGTTTAGCTTTATATTATTCCGTGTTAGTTTTGTATTCATACTTGTACAGGTTATTATGTCTAGCAGGTGTCTTGATTGTTCCTCATCACTACTCTTCCGAAGTTAGTCTTGATACTTACTAGGTACTATTGTGGTGTACTCATGCTACGCTTGCTGCACATTTTTGTGCATATCCAGGTACCTCGGGATGTGTTGGTCATTAGATAGTCGATCGAGTATTGTTGTGGAGACTCCAAGCTATACCTATCATCGCGTTCACATGCCTCGGAGTCACCTTATGAAGTTTTACTTTATACTGTTTATTTCTACTCTGGAACAATTGTATTTAGAGATTTTCTAGTGAACTCAGTAGAGCTTATGACTTATACTACCGGTTTTGGGATGTTGGATATCTACTTGGGATTGTTGGCTTTATATAGAGATTTATCATTCGTGTTTAATAATTGTTTAGTTAAAATATGTTATTATTTTCAGTACGTGTTAAGCATACCTAGTCTTAGAGACTGGGTGCCATCACGACTCCTAAGGAGGGATTTTGGGTCATGACAATCGTCCTTATGGAATGAAAACTACAAAGAGGAAATCAACCAAAAACTTAATAGCCATCCCTGGAATTTCCTCCTAAGCACTCCTCTTCTAGATCTTCTTCAACCTCCTGGTTGTACTCTGGCTCCTCTTCTGGATCCTCCTCTGGTTCTGTCTCGGACTCGATCTGTATGTATTCAACTATCTGGTTATCATCATCCGGAAACGGCAATGTCAGGACCCCAAATCTCACATGTCGTGATGGCGCCTATCGCAATACTAGGCAAGTCGGCATTCACAATAAAACCACGCATCTTTAAATTTGGAAAACATAATAATATAAGTTCAAGAGAAAATCTCATAAATACTGGTAAGAAAATACCGTGGCCCAATACAATATACCCCAAAATCTAGGTGTCACTGAGTATATGAGCACCTATAAAATAATATGGTCTGAAACATTGTTTAGGAAGGTAGAATAGTATAAATAAAACTAGAAGATAAAAGAGGAGAGTCAAGGTCTGCGGACGCCAAAGCAGCTACCTCGATAATCTCTGAACTGATAAAGCTCCACATTCAGCAACCACCATACCCAAAAATACCTAGATCTGCACATGAAGTGCAGAGTATAGTATGAGTACAACCAACTCAATAAGTAACAAAACTAACCTTTGGGTTGAAAATAGTGACGAGCTCAACCAATATAGTCCAAATACAGAGTTTAACAGTACATAAGTGATAGGAAATATGACAATAACATATCAGAGAGAACACATAATATGTATGTACACAATACATGAAATGTAGACATACTTCCATGTTTAACAATTAAACTCAATACAGATAAAATATGCCAAGTATGACTGATATGAGGAATATGACATCTCTATATCTATATGCCAATATGCATATCATATGTGATGCACCACAATGAAAACCTCATGTACTCACACTCTTACAGTACACAATCCAACTGTATCAATTCTCGCTCATCACACTCAGTCACTCAGCAGCGTACAGTACCTGCGCTAACTGCTGGTATGTCAAACTCCGGAGGGGCAGATCCTGCCCAAGTGCTAATAAAACCTGATGCGGCACGCAGCTCGATCCCATCATGAATCAATAATACATGTTGTGGCGTGCAGCCCGTTCCCATCATGAGTCAATAGTCCCTGTAGCAGCATGCAACCCGATCCCATCATGAGTCAATAGTACCTGCTGCGACATGCAGCCCGATCCCATCAATATCACTCACAAACAAGCCCGGCATTATTCAGTCATCAATCTTTCCAGTCTCTCGGGCTCATAACACTAATGCCAAGCAGCCCAAATAAATGACCCATGAAGTGACAATATATGATAACAGAGACTGAGATATGATATGCAATGATGAATGTGATTGAGTACATAACTACAACTTAAGCAAATAACTCAATAGCAAAGAACGACCGATGTGTGTCCCAATAGTACCAGCACATAGCGTAAACATGATTTCTAACATAAATCGCAGCTTGAATTCTCTAACACATAGAGTATAGTAATAATATTCAGATAAGATGACTACATAGTTCAACGGAATCAAATGAGTCACAATTTCTACGGTGTTCACCCACACGCTCGTCACCTAGCATGTGCGTCACCTCAACTCCGATCATGTAACACGTCAATTGAGGGATTCATACCCTCAAAACCAAGTTTAGAATTATTACTTACCTCAAACCGTGCAAATATCTACTCCAATAAGCCCCTGCCTTGCAAATAGGCCTTTGAACGTCTCGAATCTAGCCACAAATAGCTCGATACAATCAACACAAGCTACAGGAATCAATTCCATATGAAAATGCCAAGTTCTTAATAAAAGGTCAAAAAGTCAACTAAAAAGTCAACCCCGGGCTCACGTCTCGGAATCCAACAAAAGTTACAAAATCCGAATACTCATTCAACCACGAGTCTAACCATACCAAATTTACCAAATTCCGACACCAAATCGACACTCGAATCCCCAAATCTTACTCTCCAATCCCTAGCCCAAAACTCCCAAAATTCCACCTTAAAAAGACATAAAATAGGTGGGAAATTCAATGGGTAATCAATATTATTGAATAAAAAATGATCAAAAGTGGCATACCTCAAGAATGCTCGTGAAACCACTCTCACAAATCGCCTTTAACCGAGCTTGAAAAGTCCAAAACTGATAAATATCTCGGAACCCTTCATTTTTAAACACCGCCCAGGCATTTCGCACCTGCGAAGCCTGGGCTTGCACCTGCACTCCCGCTTTTGCAAAGAAACCATGATTCTGCGAAGCCCACTAAACATCCAACCTAAAGCACCTGATGTCCCATCCTCGCACCTGCGGGACCGCATCTGCGAACCACCCCTCACTTCTGCGACTCCAAAGATTCCTGCCCAGTTCCGCTTCTACGGTCGCTCATGCGCAGATGCACATCCACATCTACGAAAATCCTTCCGCACTTGTGACCCCAAGTAGCCTTCCTCCTCTTTGCAACTGTACAAACTTAGCCACTTCTGTGGCTCTGAACCTGTGGCCAATCCCTCTGCAGGTGCGATGACACCAGACCTGAAGCACCTCACCATAGCACTTAAGCCAAATTCTATCTGTTAACCATCCAAAATCCACCCGAGGCCCCCAGGACCTCAACCAAACATAACAACAAGTCCCAAAACACAATAAGAACTTAGTCGGGGCCTCAAATCACATCAAACAACATCAAAAACACAAATCGCACCCTAATTCAAGCCTAATGAAAACTATTGAATTCCAACTTCTACAATCGATGCCGAAACTTATCAAATCAACTGTGATTGACCTCAAATTTTGCACAAAAGTCATAAATGACACAAAGGACCTATTCCAACTTCTGGAACCAAAATCCGAGCCTGGTAACCTCAAAGTCAACTCTCTGTCAAACTTCTCAACTCTCCAAACTTCAAATTTTCCAACTTTCGCCACTGTAAGCCGAAATCACCTATGGACCTCTAAATCAATATTCAGACACGCTCCTAAGTCCAAAATCACCACACTGAGCTATTAGAACCATAAAAACACTATTCTTAAGCCATTTACACATAATCCAACATCCGATCAACTCTTTCAACTTAGGCTTCCAACCTCGGGACTAAGTGTCCCAATTTATTCTGAAGCATCCCCAGAACCAAACCAACTATCCCGGAAAGTCACATAACAACAATTGAGTATAGAATAAGCAGTAAACTGGGGAACCCGTGTTCCTAACTCTCGCTGCACTGCTCTCCAAAACTATGATGTAAATTGTGTGCCCCGATCTGAAATGATGGACACCGGCACATCGTGAAGGTGAACAATCTCGCGGATGCAGATCTAAGCCAACTGCTCCGAAGAATAAGTAGTCCCAACTGGAATTATATGTGCGAACTTGGTCAACCGATACACAATCACCCAAATAGCATCAAACTTCCTCGAGGTCCGTGGGAGCCCAACTACAAAATCCATGGTGATATGCTCTCATTTCCATTCCAGAATCTCAAGCCTTTGAAGCAATTCGCCCGGTCTCTAATGCTCGTACTTCACCTGCTGACAGTCTAGGCACCGAGCTACAAACCCCACTATGGCTTTCTTCATCCTCCTCCACCAATAGTGCTTCTCAAGTCCTAATACATCTTTGCGGCACCCTGATAAATGGAATACCGCGAACTGTGGACCTCCTCAAGAATCAGCTCATGTATCCCATCCACATTGGGCTCACAAATCCGACCTTACATCCTCAACACCTCATCATCCCCAATAGTAACCTCCTTGGCATCACCTTGCTAAACCGTTTCCTTAAGGACAAAAAAGTGGGGATCATAATACTGACGCTCTCTGATGCAATCATATAAGTAAAATTGAGAAACCACACAAGCTAGAACCCGACTGGGCTCTAAAACATCTAAACTCACGAACTGATTGGCCAAGGCCTGAACATCTGATGCAGGCGGTCTCTCGCCAACAGGAATTAATGATAGGCTACCCATACTTACCGCCTTCCTACTCAAGGCATCGGCCACCACATTGGCCTTCCCGGGATGATACAAAATGGTAATATCATAGTCCTTTAGCAGCTCCAACCGTCTCCGCTGCCTCAAATTTGGATCCTTTTGTTTGAACAAGTGCTGGAGACTCTAATGATCCATAAATACCTCACAAGACACACTGTATAGATAATGCCTCCAAATATTTAATGCATGAACGATGGCTGCCAACTCCAAATCATGAACAGGGTAGTTCTCCTCATGGGGATTCAACTGGCGCGAAGCATAAGCAATCAGTCTACCCTTCTGCATCAATACACACCCAATACCAATAAGAGAATCATCACAACATACAGTATAAGAACCCGATGCCAAAGGCAAAACTAGAACTAGAGTTGTGGTCAAGGCAGTCTTGAGCTTCTGAAAGCTCTCCTCACACTCATCCAACCACCTGAATGGAGCACCCTTCTGGGTAAACCTTGTCAACTGTGCTGCAATGGACGAGAAAAACTCCATGAAGCAACGATAATATCCGGCCAAGCAGAGAAAACTCTGAATCTCTGTAGTTGAAGACGGTCAGGGCCAACTCTAAACCACCTCTATCTTCTTTTGATCCACCTTAATCCCCTCACTGGACACCATGTGTTCCAAGAACGCCACCGAACTATGCCAAAACTCACACTTGGAGAACTTGGCATAAAGCTTATTCTCCCTCAACCTTTGTAGTACAATACTTAAATACTGGCATGCTCCTCTTGGCTACATGAGTACACCAGGATATCATCAATGAATACTATGACAAACGAATCAAGATATGGCTGAAATACACTGCTCATCAAATGCATGAATATTGTTGGGGTGTTGGTCAGCCCAAAAGACATCATAAGGAACTCATTTGAATGTCGTCTTTAGAATATCTGAGTCCTGAATCTTCAACTAGTGATATCGAGACCTCAAATCAATCTTAGAGAACACACTCGCTCCCTAAAACTGGTCAAATAAATCATCAATACGCGGCAAAGGATACTTGTTCTTGATTGTAACTTTGTTCATCTTCCTATAGTCGATACACATATGCATAGTACTATCCTTCTTCTTCACAAACAGAACTGGCACACCCCAAGGCGACATACTAGGCCGAATAAACCCCTTATCAAGAAGCTCCTGAAGCTGCTCTTTCAATTCCTTCAACTCTGCTGGTGCCAGACGATATGGAGGAATAGAAATAGGTTGAGTGACCGGCACCAAATCAATACTAAAATCAAAATCCTTGTCGGGTCGCATGCCCGCCAGGTCTGTAGCAAACACATCTAGAAAGTCTCGCACTACTGGAACAGAATAAATAGTAGGAGTATCAGCACCAACATCCTTCACAAAGTCCAAATATGACAGACACCCCTTCCCAACCATCCATTGGGCCTTCAGATAAGAAATCACCAAGTTGGGAACATAATTTAGAGAACCTCCCCACTCGATCTTCGGCAATCCCGACATCGCCAACATCACGGTATTAGCGTGACAATCCAGAATAGTATGACACGAAGACAACCAATCCATACGCAAAATTACGTCGTAATTAACCAACTAATCAATAAGAGATCAACTCTAGTCTCCAATCCCCCAATAGTCACTACACACGACTGATACACACGGTCTACAACAATCGTATCACCCATCGATATAGATATATGAACAGGTGAAACTAAGGACTCATGGGGCATACCCAAATAACGAGCAAAATATGATGATACATACGAATAAGTGGAACCAGGGTCAAATAATATAGATGCATCCCTGTGACATACTGAGACAACATTTGTGATCACTATGTCTGTAGCAAAAGCCTCTGACCTGGCAGGAATAGCATAGAATCGAGCATGACTGCCACCTGATCGGCCTCTCCCTCTAGGGCGACCTCTAGCTGTTTGAGCCCCACCCCGAGCTGGTTGAGCGGGTGGTGAAGTAACTGGTGCAGAAGTCACAGCCTGACTCCTCTGCTGACCTGAACCTCACAAAAGGCGAGGATAGTGCCTCTTTACATGAACAAACTCTCCACACTCAAAGCAACCAAGCTCTGATAATGGCAGCAAGTACAGAAGCGGACCCCGAGAACCAGAATAACTATTCGAGGGGTCTAGCATATATGAACCCTGAACTAATGGAGCACGAGATAAAGTCTGAGCTGGGAGTGCACTAAGAGATGACTGGCCCAGGTGAGCACTGTATGAACCATGGCTAAATGATGCACCATGATGAACCGAACGATCCATCTGAGTGGGCCTATAAGGATGACCCCTGCTGTGGTGGGACTGACCCTTAAAAGAAACACCGTTGAAACCACCCAAACCATGAGGCCTATAGGCCTCCCTCTCCTCAGGTTCCTGACTACACACCAGCTTTAGCCACCGAGCAATATAAATAACCTCATCGAACATAGCACATGATACATTCTCTCGAATCATAACAAAGCGCAGTCCATAGTTGAGGCCATCAATGAACCTCCTAATCCTCTCCCTCTCTATGGGAACCAACCAAGCTACGTGACGAGCCAACTCTGAAAATCTCATATCGTATTGGGTCACAGACATACCCTCCTAGCGTAGCTTCTCAAACTGCCTACGCAACTCCTCTCTGCGGGTAGATGACACAAACTTCTCCAAGAAGAGAAAGGAGAACGCATTCCATGAAAGTGGTGCAGCACTGGTTGGCCTGCTCTGCTCATAGGTCTCCCACTATCTGAAGGTTGCCCCCGACAGCTGAAAAAGTAGTAAATTAGACCCCACTAGTATCCAGAATACCTGCAGTGTGAAGAATCTATTGGCACCAATCCAAGAAATTCTGAGCATCCTCTGACTCAGCCCCACTGAATGATGGAGGCATGAGCCTCCCAAACCTCTCTAGCCTCTTCTGCTCCTCGTCACTCATTGGAGGACCTACTTGGGTGTGAGCAATTGCAACCAGCTGGGCTGGTAGTAACCCCAGTGTCTAAAGTCCCTACACCACCTACTCTGGAGTACGGGTGGCGGGAGTCTGAATACCTCCCCCGGCTTAAGAAGTGGCTGGTGCGGCCTGAACTGAAACTGCCTGGGAAAGGCTAGTGCAAACAGTCAATATCTGGATTAAAGTCTCTTGAAGGCCTGGAATCACAATGGGCACAGCCGGTGCCTGAACTGGTCCCACCGGCTCAAATACATCTAGAATCTGCTCCTGGGTTGGAGCAACTAATGGGTCTACAGGTGTTGCTCTAGCTGTTGTACGAGCTGCACCTCGGCCTCTACTGTGGCCTCGGTCTCCCGTGGCCCTAGTTGGTGGTACTGGTAGCCGACTGCCCAATTTGATGGCACATGTCCTCATCGTCTATGAGAGAATAGAATAGCAGAAGTTTCGTTCCCGAAATCAACAAATTCGCACAACTAGAGTACTAGAATGTGAAGTTTTCCTATGGTTTCGGCAACCTCTTGAAAATAAGTACAGACATCTCTGTACCGATCCGCAAGACTCTACTAAACCTGCTCATGACTCGTGAGACCTAAGTAACCTAGGCTCAGATACTAACTTGTCACTACCCCAAATCGCGCATGTCATGATGGTGCCTATCAAAGTACTAGGCAAGCCGACATTCACAATAAAACCACGCATCTTTAAATTTGGAAAACATAATAATATAAGTTCAAGAGAAAATCTCATAAATACTGGTAAGAAAATACCGCGACTCAGTACAATATTCCCACAAATTCGGGCATCACTGATTACATGAGCACCTATACAATAACATGGTCTGAAACACTATCTAGGAAGGTAGAATAGTATAAATAAAACTAGAAGATAAAGGAGGAGAGTCAAGGTCTACAGACGCCAGAGCAGCTACCTCGATAATCTCCGAACTGATAAAGCTCCACAATCAGCAACTACCGTGCCCGGAAATACCTGGATCTGCACACCAAGTGTAGAGTGTAGTATGAGTACAACCAACTCAATAGTAACAAGACTTACCTCTAGGCTGAAAAGAGTGAAAAGCTCAACTAATACAGTCCAAATATAGAGTTTAACAGTACATAAGTGACAGAAAATAGCACAATAATATCTCAGAGAAAACTCATAATTTGTACGTACACAATAAAAGAAATATAGACATGCTTCCAGGTTTAACAATTAAACTCACTACGGATAAAATATGCCAAGTATGACTGATATGAGGAATATGACATCACTATATCTATATGCCAATATCCATATCATATGTGATGCAACACAACGAAAACCTCACGTACTCACACTCTTAGAGTACTCAATCTGACTGTCTCAATTCTCACTCATCAGACTCAGTCTCCCATCATTGTATGGTGCATGTGCTCACTGCTGGTATGTCAAACTCTGGAGGGACAAATCCTTCCCAAGTGCTAATAAAACCTACTGCGGCACGCAGCTCGATCCCATCATAAATCAATAATACATGTTGTGGCGTGCAGTCCATTCCCATCGTGAGTCAATAGTTCCTCTTGCGGCATGCAACCCGATCCCATCATGAGTCAATACTACCCGCTACGGCGTGCAGCCCGATCCCATCAATATCACTCACAAACAGGCCCTCGGCATTATTCAGTCATCAATCTCTCCAGTCTCTCAGGCTCACAACACTCATGCCAAG
Source organism: Nicotiana otophora (assembly GCA_000715115.1). Lineage (NCBI taxonomy): Eukaryota > Viridiplantae > Streptophyta > Magnoliopsida > Solanales > Solanaceae > Nicotiana > Nicotiana otophora. The sequence goes on from AWOL01S0020938.1 coordinate 56,477, forward strand.
CAGCCCAAATCAATGACCCATGAAGTGACAATCTATGATAACAGAGACTGAGATATGATATGCAATGATGAATGCGACTGAGTACATAATTACAATTTGGGAAAATAGCTCAACAGCAAAGAACGACCGATGTGGGTCCCAATAGTACCAGCACATAACATAAACATCATTTCTAACATAAATCGCAGCTCGAATTCTCTAACACATAGAGTACAGTAATAATATTCAAATAGGATGTACGCCCACACACTCATCACCTAGCATGTGCGTCACCTCAGCACCGATCATATAACACGTCAGTTCAGGGATTCATACCCTAAGAACCAAGTTTAGAAGTACTACTTACCTCAACCTTGAGTCCAACCATACCAAATTTACCAAATTTTGACACCAAATCGTCATTCAAATCCCCAAATCTTACTCTCTCCAATCCCAAGTCCAAAACTCCCAAAATTCCATCTTAAAAATACATAAACTAGATGGGAAATTCAATGGATAATCAATATTATTAAATAAAAAATGATCAAAAGTGGCTTACCTCAAGAATTCTGGTGAAATCCCTCTCACAAATCGCCTCTAACCGAGCTTAAAAATTTAAAAAAAGATAAAAATCTCCGAACCTTTCAATTTTAAACAATGCCCAGCCATTCCACTCCTGCAAATCCTGGGCTCGCACCTGCGCTCATGCTTTTGCGTTAAAACCATGCTTCTGTGAAGCCCACTAAATAGCCGACCTCGTGCAGTTGTTGTCCCATCCTCGCACTTACGGGACCACATATGCGAACCACACCTCGCTTCTCCGATTCCAAAGCTTCCTGCCCAATTCTGCTTCTGCGGTCGCTCATACGCAGATGTGCATCCGCATCTGCGGAAATCCTTTTGCACCTGCAACCCTAGTAGCTTCCTCCTATTCGTAGATATGCAAACATAGCCGCTTCTACAGCTCCGCACCTGCGGCCAATCCCTCCATAGGTGCGATGACATCAGACCTAAAGTACCTTAGCCAAATTCGATTTGTTAACCATCCGAAATCCATCCTGTGGCCCCCGAGACCTCAACCAAATATGCCAAAAAGTTCCAAACCATGATACAAAATTAGTCGATGCCTCGAGTCACATCCAAAACATGAATTGCATCCCAATTCAAGCCTAATGAAAACTAATGAATTCCAACTTTTATAATCGATGTCGAAACCTATCAAACCAACTCCGATTGACCTTAATTTTTGTACACAAGTCATAAATGACACAACAGACCTATTCCAACTTCCGAAACCAAAATCTGGGCTCATTAACCTCAAAGTCAACTCTCAGTCAAACTTCTCAACTCTCCAAACTTCAAATTTTCCAACTTTCGTCATTTCAAGCCGAAATCACCTATGAACCTCCAAATAAATATCCGGACACACTCCTAAGTCCAAAATCACCATACAGAGCTATCAAAACCATCAAAACTCCATTCCGGGGCCATTTACATATAAGTCAACATCCGATAATTCTTTCAACTTAGGCCTCCAACCTTGGGACTAAGTGTCCCAATTCATTCTTAAACATCCCTAGAATAAAACTAACTACCCCGAAAAGTCGGATAACAACAATTAAGCATAGAATAAGAAGTTAATGGGGAAATAGGGCTACAACACTCAAAACGACTGGTCGGGTCGTTATAGGCAATATGTGATCGACCAATCCCAGAACTACCTATTGATGCATGGTAGTGGTGATAAGATAGTGAGGCAGGATCTCGTGGTATATATGTAGGGCTGCTGCTGATTCCTCCAATCTAGCTAATACCTCCCTACTAGGTCTTGCCAATTCACCTTCTTCATTAATCCACATAAAATACTCGGGTGTGCACCACGAGTTTTGCCCCATACCTATTATGATCAAGTCGTTCCACTCATCTAGGAGCCTTCTTACCCTCGAGAGTATCTGCCTGTTGTAGCCATTCTCATACAAAGTTGTCCTTGACCAAAGTGGTACATCTTGAATCAAGCCAAACTTCCTTATAACCCTTAGTGGTGAATACAGCTGAATCTCTTCCAAGCCTACCAACTGAATGAAATATTTTCCTGGGCTTCTCACAATTGCTCTATCACTCAGCCAAGAAAGTTTCCAATTGATACATTCTCCGGTGTAGTGGGTCAAAAGCTCCCTCCACTCTTCCTGGCCATGTGGTGTAGCTCAATGCCTCATTCTCTCATTATGACTGCGGATGATGTTGCTGGTGCCGACAATGTAGTCAGTGGTCAGCTCCCTTTAGAAGAAATGCTCTGTAGCCCATATCTATAGTAGCAAGTTACAACCCTTGATGAAATCATACCCTCTTGAACATGCCGATAGTGCCCTAAACATCTGCGCCTAGGAAGGTTGATATTGATCCGCCCCTTCCTTTGCAGTAAAACCAGAAGTCCCAACAATGCAAAAGAAAAGGCCAGGGGGCGGAGGCTCTCCCATGTCTCGGTGTCACACTGCAATTACTCAAGATGCCAATAATAGCTCTCCAGATGCCCAAATCTGTCAAACAACTGGTCCAGACTCACCCATCCATTCTCAACATTTTTCAAGTTGTTGTTACTCCTCAAACTTAGTGCCTAGAGTAACCTGTGGTCCAACATGATGGCTGGCAGTATAGGCTTCCGTCCAATGAATGGAAACTCAGTAAAATAGGTTACTCATTAAACAGATGCCCTAGTATACCTTTAAATATTAGGTGGCGACACTCTTTTATCATAAATAGGGAAACCACTAGTTGAATCTTATTTTGACTCACTCAAAATAGGGTGCAACATCACCTGATTTGAAATGAGGATTTTTGCACGAAAGTCAAAGCATGCAAATGAGATATAGTTATGTCATATTGTGCTTGGATTTGGATCTTTCCCTCCGAAATCACGTGATAACCCATGTTAGTTTAGGCCTCGTGAGCGTGGTCGGTGCATGGATATTGTACCAGGTCGATACATGGATGTTGTATCAGCTTATGTTGATACAAGGATGGTGTATCGGGGTACATGGATCTTGTACCGGTTTGAGTGTGCATTCATATTATTGACTCATTTAAAAAAATCATTTTAGCTATTAATTATTACCTAACATCCTTATATGTTAATTGTGTCACGATCCAAAATCCAACTAGTTGTGATGGCACCTAACCCAACATGGTAGGTGAGCCAAATAACAGTAAACACAATTTAATAATAAAATTAAGAGTCAAAGGTGAAATAACTGAATCTTTACACAACTCCCCAAGGACTGGTAGTACAAGTAATGAGCCACTAAGAATTAGATTTACAAATTGAAATGAGAAATGATACAAGATCTGTTTGAAATGTACATGAATAGAATCTCAAATCTTGAACTACCAAGAACTAGTGGTGGCAAAATCTGGAACATGGTACATCTTTAATGACAGCTCCCCCTATTCACAGCAATATCAGCTCCAAAATATGTAAGCAAGGTGCAGAAGTGTAGTATGAGTACAATCGACCCCATGTACTCAATAAGTATTCTAACTAACCTCGTGAGGTAAAATTAGCAAGAACTATAAATGATACTCACTAACACCTGTACAGTTCATAATTTCAACAAGTATAGAACAGATATGTGATAAAATAAAGAAATCTCATGTAAAACCGCTTTGATGCTCACAATTTTTTGTTTTAAAGTGTTCTTCTCACTTAACAATCCAACATATAAGAAATATATGCAAGTAAATTAGGTAAACAGTTAAAGAAATTGCAAGTAATGATGAATTGAAATAACCATATATCAGTCTATTGTGGCGCGCAACCCGGTCCAAATAATTGTAAGCCAATAAGGTCTGTTGCGGCGTGCAACCCGATCCAACAACAGTAACCAGCTCTCCCAGAGCTCACATCAACTAGAAACCCGTCAGTTTCTAACAATATGTATGTACACCATCAAGAGAGAAACATGAGAGGGTGACCCTAGGAGGATGGATCCATATCCACACGTAAGCACGACCAATTCAATGTGCTACCAGCCCCACCTGGTTATAGTCTCAATATCATAAACCACCTGGCGTGGTCACGGGCTCAATATCAACCGCACGAATGACTCACGTGTTGCATGGCCAACTCACATGCCATAATATAAGTATCTGGATCTGCACGGACAACTCACGTATCGATACTCACAATTTGCCCGGCGTAGTCACAGGCTCAACATTACAATCCGCCTGGTGTGGTCATAGTCATAACAACATAATTCGCTCGGTGTGGTCACGGACATAACAACATAATCCGCCCTACATGGTCACAGGCATAACAACACAATCCGCCCTGCATGGTCACAGTCATAATAACACAAACCGCTCGGCGTGGTCACAGGAATAACAACACAATCCGCCCGGCATGGTCACAGGCATAACAACACAATCCGCCCGACGTGGTCATAAGCATCCAGTCCAAATCATATCACACATAAGCAAATATACAATAATACATGTATGTGATCAACGAATATTAGATTTCATGCTCCTGGGCTGGTATAAGTGACATGCTAAAGTGTATGCATGTGCAAAGTGTGCTATCATAACTTCAAATCGCTAATTTCATCACAGAAGTAACAATTTCCAAGTTTATTCAGGGAATTAGCTTCTTCATAACCTCAAACATAGTTCAAACAGTTTATAACAATGTTACAAATACGAGAAACATTATAGCTTTAAGCTTAACAGTCAATTCTAGGGCTATCATAGCCTAAGCACTACCCCGAGCATGGATAAATACCTTGTTGCTCGCCCATGGGCTCAAACCCCACACATATGCACACCCATAGCACATAGCTATCACAAATAATTCAGGCAACTAGTGCCTCAAACAAGTTTGGATAAGATACTTACCTCAAACGAGCCAAAGAAATACCGAGCAAGCCAAACAACACTCTAGAATTGCCATCCCGCACATAACAACCTCCGAATGGCTCAAAACTAGCAAAAGGAAAGTCAAACGCATCAAATAATGCCAAAGGACACCAACCCAAATGATAAAGGTTGAATCTTTTATCAATAACTCAAAGTAAACCAAAAAGTCAAACCCGGGCCCGTACCTCGAAACCCCAAAAAACTCACAAATTCCGAAACTCATTCAATTACGAGTCAAACCATACTAATTTCACTCAAATTCGACTCTGAATCGATGTTAAAATCTCAAAAAATTACTTTAGGAAAGTTTAGTCAAAAACCCCCCAACTTCCCTTTAAAATTCATAATCCAAATGCCAAAATCGAAGGTAGATTCATGAAATATAATCAAAACCGAGTCAAAAATACTTACCCCTATCTATGTGGTGAAAATCCTCTCCATAATCACCCAAAACCGAGCTCTAAATCTCATATTGTGATAATAATAATCAAAACCTCGATATATAGTGAGTCTGCCCAGGTAAGTCGCACATACGACAAAATTCCCGCTTCTGCGAAACCGCATGTGCTGCCCCAATCTTCGCTTCTGCAAAAATCACTAATCCCAGACCCTCTCGCACCTATGGAATTTACTCCACTTCTGCGACATCACAGGTGCGAGGAAAAGCTCTGCATCCTGCATCTGCGAAGGTGCAAGTGCGATGAAATCTCCACATTTGTGGACTCCAGCCCACAGCTCAAATTTGCGGTTCTGTGCTACAAGTGACGCTTATGCGGCTCCGCACCTGGGCCCAAGGCTTCGCAAGTACAGTCACACCAGGTCCCTGCCAAACCAGCATAGCCAAAAGGATCCAAAACGATCTGAACCACGTCTAAAACTCACCCGAGCCCTTCGAAATCCCATCCGAATATAAACAAAAATTCCCAAAACATAAAACGCACCTACTCGAAGCCTCAAATTACACATAACAACATCGAAATGACGACTCGCACCTCAAATCAAACCTGAAGAAATTTTGAACTTTCAATTTCCAAACTCGCACCGATTCATATCAAATCAACCCGAATTGACTTCAAATTTTGCACAAGAGTACCAAATGACATAACAAACCTATTTCAACTCCCGGAACAACAATTTGAACCTGACATCATCAAAGTCAACTCTTGGTCAAACTTATAAACATTCCAAAACTTCAAATTTCCAACCTTTGCCAACTAGTGTTGAAACCTTCTAGAAATATCCAAATGCAAATCCGGGCATACACCCAAGTCAAATATCACTATCCAGACCTAACGGAACCATCAAAACTCCGATCTAAGGTCAAATACACAAAAGTTAAATTTGGTCAACTCTTCTAAAGCTTCCTAGTTGAGAATCATTCTTCCAAATCAATCCCGAATCACCTAAAAACCAAAACCGACGATTCACACAAGTCATAATATATCATACGAAGCTACTCAAGACTTCAAACAGCTGAACAGAATGCAAATTCTCAAAACGACTGGTTGGGTCATTACATTATCCCCCACTTAAACATACGTTCATTCTCGAACGTGCCAAGAGTCATTCCAAAGCCATCAAATCACTACGTAACCTTACCATGCACACATCCGGAGGTGATCCCATGTCACCCGAATCCATATAAGTTTGTCAACTCAACATGACTGAAGATCTTTCCTTCAACCTTAGTCCATAAACCTTGGAACCTAATTTCCAACATCCGGAATTCATTATAAGACCCAATTCTCACATCCATACACTCTGTAAGTCTGAACAAGTTGTACCAAGCCATAACTATAATCCAAGATGTAATCACATGATATACCACATAACTCAGATACTCATAGCAATAACTTCTAACCACAATAGCTTCCGAGAAATAAACCTGGTATAGGTAACAAACCTCATATCAACTAAAACTCGGTCCCAAACCTTCGTATACTGCCAAATGGTGAATGAAACATGTAGAAACTCATAACCACTCATCAGGTCAACCAGTCATGAAGCTCTCTTGTCCAACAAGAAACATATCCAATTATAAGTCGATCGGTGACATTATCCTTCCAAATATACCGCAATTAAATCCGATAGTACTCATCCCAGGTCCAATAACCTCATCCCATCAAATATAGTTACTCTACTAACACGTCACACCAATACCACCTCAAGCCACACACCGTGCAATCCATGAACCAAATAAGCAACAACATAAATGCTCCATGTAATGGAAAGAGAATCAAATGAGAGAATCTCCCCGCAAGCTCAATAGATACCATCACAAGCACAATGCTACAAAACCCATCACATATAGTAGAACTAAAACACACGAACCTCACACAAAGGATCATTTCCTAACATAACTTTGTCGCAGTGGGTGACCCAATCCAAACACCGGTTGACATGAAATACGTCTAGCCATAATGCTCAAAATCCACAACACTACGCAAATCAACAAAAAACACACGAAGGGAATGACCATAACTATGGAGAAATGGCTAGCACAATATACCACCAATAGGAAAGACCATAACCAAGGTGCAATCAACCATTCAACATCCCAATATCATCTCGCTTGAATTCCGCTACAAGGCCCAAATAGAATTGCATAATGTGTGCAAATAACCAATAGATCACAACCCATTGTAGCATAGACTTGTAACACATAAAACATATTGGAACACAAACAAGCTTAACTCTAACCGAATGACACACCCCTCAACAATAACAGTGCTAAGTTAACAAATCTAACCCGGTGTAGAATACACATCGTCATTAGGCCTATCCATGGGCCCTCAAATCAACTCCGGTCATCCCCAAATAGATAAATAACCCTCCAAAAGTTCACAATGACCTAACCATAACACGTACTACCATTTGGCTAACTTTGGCCACATCTTCAATGTCCGCAACCACGAAACAATCTGCTTCTGAGAATTCCTAGTCCCCAAATCCATAGGACACATGAATCATCATAGACGATCCAAACTCCACCACTCGAATGACTAACACATCTCTCATACACAATCATCCCACGCGAAATACTTCTATAATTCTCATGTGCCACATATCAAATCTGAATATCAGTTGTCGATCAACCAGGCAAGTACCGCAATACTAGTGAAGTATCTGCAAGTCAAACACACTACGTCTTCTGAAATACGTGCCCTTCTCAGGAAATACCAAGTAGCACTAGAATTCATCTAAACAGTTGAAACCTTCCACACTATCTAAAATTCATGACCTTCCCTTCAAAACTGAACTGCAACCTAGCACATGCAAACCTTAATCCCACACGATGCACCGCAACTATCATGCCATCATATGAAAACACGAGAACCCTATTATCAACTCTGAATCATACATAAAATACACACTCGATCAGTCGAAAACCTTCCACTTGATCCCATCCAAGAGAAAATAACAATACACAACATACTCCTCATGCCGGTAGAAAATATACATCTAGAACTGTAGTAGAAATCATCGAGAACCCTACGAAACCCATATGCACATAATCAAGACATCATAACCAAATCCCTCTAACTCAACTAAGTCACGCAGGTCGCCAAACCCAAGAGTATTGCCATTAAACACTTGTAGATACATACCACATCATAAGAACCAAAAGAATCGATTATACCCATTACCATGTTGGTCCGATCTACCACCAAGATGTCCTATTTCTCCGAGTTCCTTCCAAATTGCCTTTAAGTTAACACCTCTCATTGACAAAATACCACAATCCTCAATCAAATCTCACTACAAGAGATCCTAGCATGAAACCATGTCATCCTAAGCCCATAAGCAATTGTATTCCCTCCTCAGCATCAAATAGTACCGCAGCCAAAGTGCCCACTCTAAAGAGACCTTATGTGAATCGAATCTTGTTTCCTTTACCTTTATGATACTAAAATGTAGAACCTCTAATGATACAGATGTACCGCCAATCCCAACACCACCCAATGCAAATCTCAGATCTTAGCCTTTTACAAATTTCCGAAATACCTCAAACACCACATATGATCCTTGAACCCATTAGGACCTTCTCGAGAATCATTCACCCTATTCTAATCTCAATGCACTACCAAAACAAGCCAAATGACTTGTGCTGCATCATCACACCAACACCAAAAGAACAAATGCAAAGAATTCCATGATTTCCATATACCCATAAAGTGTAATATCTCCCGTATCCAAAACTCTCCTTACTCGATTCATCCTCGATCTCAACCTCTGCAAGTCATAAATGATTCACAAACATACCTAATACGGAAACCAATACAACACATAACTATGTAATTTGATCATCAATAGCATGCTCCCCCACTTTGCTCGAAGCCATAGAACAAAACATCTGATAACCCACAATACCTTTGCTACACAAATACCACGATCTCACACTGAAATTCAGCTAAATCCTTCATGAACTCATCTATCACTAATCCTTTAATACCTCAACTCATCTGATAAGCTCACATTCATCCTCAAGATAATCAAGCCAACTTCCTCAAGCGATCCAAACCCAAATTGCAACACATATAACCTACTAATAGAAATAAAATGCTTCACATAACATCATCCTCAGAACGTCCCGCATGAGATACCCACCTGCTTAGCCTCAAACAGGCATTTCTCTATGCTATACCATGGTCACCACAACTCTGTGATAACCTAATCTTCCCGCGTATGAACTTGTCAAAAAGACATAAGAATCTACTTCATCTCATAAATTTACATCTGAAAGATCTCTCAACATTCCCACAATGTAGAGTCGTACAACACAGCAAGATAGAAATCAAGCACCCACTGGTCCTCTTCACATCCCAAGCAAACTATTCTCATCATATCCAAGACATCTGAACACATTCCAGAGTGACATCACACTCATCATATAACTATCCAACCATTCACCAAGCCATAAGCCCCACTCTTGGGGATACTACCAGACATACAAGTCCAAAAGCACATACTCACACAACTGAAACCATCGAGCCTAAAGTTGCAGTTAAAACCCAACCTTAAGTCCTCAAGACTGGCTCAAAACCACCACACCAAGTGCACATCTCGCACCTCATCCATGGAATCGCAAGTTGTCGATGCACAGCTAACAACAAGCGCTCAACACAACACACGAGTGAGTGGAAGGAATTCAAATAGATATGTTTCAAGCTAAATCAATGTCACGCGATAAAGAATGAAAGATGGGAAGTTTTAATCTATATGCCTTGTAGCCTATCAAAGATAGGTATGGACGTCATCATACCGATCTGAAAGACTCTATTAGACAATTCCTCATGACTCGTAGAACATATGAACCTGGAGTTGTGATACCAACTTGTCACGATCCAAAATCCAACTAGTCGTGATGGCACCTAACCCAACCTGCTAGGTAAGCCAAATAACAATAAACACAATTTAATAATAAAATTAAGAGTCAAAAGTGAAATAAATGAATCTTTATACAAATCCTCAAGGATTGGTAGCACAAGTCAAGATCCACTAAGACTTAGATTTACAAAATTAAATGAGAAATGACACAACATCTATTTGAAATGTACATGAACAGAATCTCAAATCTAGAACTACAAAGAATTAGTGGTAGCAAAATCTAGAATGTGGTACATCTACAATGCCAGCTGCCGTCATTCACAAAGGCATTAGCTCCAAAATCTGCATGCAGGGTGGAGAAGTGTAGTATGAGTACAACCGATACCATGTACTTAATAAGTATCCTAACTAACCTCGCTGAGGTAAAAGAAGCAAGAACTATAAATGATACTCACTAACCTCAGGAAATCCCAGTTAAAACCACTTTAATGCTCACAACTCTTTGTTTTAAAGTGTTCTGCTCAGTCCATAATCCAACATATAAGGAAGATATGCAAGTAAATCATGTAAACAACAAGGAAATTTCAAGTAATGATAAAATGCAATAACCACATATCAGTCAGTTGCGGCACGCAACTCAATCTAAATAACAATAAGTCAATAAGGCTTGTTGCAATGTGCAACCAAATCCAATAACAGTAACCAACTCTCCCAGAGATCACATCAACCAGAAACCTATCGTTTTCGCACAATCCATGTATACACCATCAAGAGAGAAATATGAAAGGGTGACCCTAAGGGAATGGATCTATATCCACACACAAACACGGCTAATTCAACTTGCTACCAGCCCGGTATGGTCACAAGCTCAATATCATAAACCGCATGGCCTCGTCACAAGCTCAATATCAACCGCGTAGACAACACACATGCGGCATAGACAACTCACGTACCATAATATTAGTATCTGGATTTGCACAGACAATTCACGTGCCGATACTCACAATTCGCTCGGCGTGGTCACAGGCTCAACATCACAATGCGCCCGGCGTGATCACAGGCATAACAACACAATCCGCCTGGTGTGGTCATAGGCATAATAACACAATCTGCCCGGCATGGTCACAGACATGACAATACAATCTGCCCGACGTGGTCACAGTCATAACAACACAAACCGCCCGGCGTGGTCACAGGCATAACAACACAAACCGCCCGACGTGGTCACAGGCATAACAACACAATATGCCCGACATGATCACAGGCATAACAACATAATCTGTCTGGCGTGATCACAGGAATCCTGTCCAAATCATATCACACAAAAGCACATATATAAGAATACATGTATGTAATCAACGAATATAAGATTTCATGCTCCTGGACTGGTATAAGTAACATGCTAAAGTGTATGCATGTGCAAAGTGTGCTATCATAACTCAAATTGGTAATTTCATCATAGAAGTAACAATTTCCAAGTTTATTCAGGGAATTAGCCTCTTTGTAACCTCAAACATGGTTCAAATAGTTCGCAATAATATTACAAATACGTGAAACACTATAGCTTAAAGCTTAACAGTCAATTCTAGGCACATCATAGCCTAAGCACTACCCCGAGCATGGATAAATACCCCGGTGCTCGCACGTGGGAGTCAAACCCCATACATATTCCCACCCATAGCACGTAGATATCACAAATAATTCAAGCAACTAGTGCCTCAAACAAGTTTAGATAAGATACATACATCAAATGAGCCAAAACAAATATCGGGCAAGCCAAATAACACTCTAGAAATGCCATCCCGTGTGTAACAACCTTCGAACAACTCAAAACTAGCCAAAACCAACTCAAACACATCAAATAATGCCAAAGGAAACCAACCCAAATGATAAACGTCGAATCTTTAATCAATAACTCAAAGTCAACCAAAAGGTCAAACCTGGGCCCGCACCTCATAACCCGACAACACTCACAAATTCCGACAACAAATTCAATTACGAGTCCAACCATACTAATTTCACTCAAAAATAACTCTGAATCGATGTTCAATACTCAAAAATTCACTTTAGGATGCTTAGTCAAAAACCCCCAAATTTCTCTTTAAAATTCATAATCCAAATTCCAAAATAGAAGGTAGATTCATAAAATATAATCAAAACCGAGTCAAAAATACTTACCTCAATCCATGTGGTGAAAATCCTCTCCAAAATCGCCCAAAATCGAGCTCCAAATCTCAAATTGTGACAAAAAGAACCAAAACCTCGATATATAGTAAGTCTCCCCAGGTAAGTCGCACCTGCAACAAAATTCCCACTTCTGTGGAACCGCATGTGCGGCCCCAACCTTCGCTTTTGAGAAAATCACTGATCCCAAACCTCTTGCACCTACTGAATATACTCAATGTTGCGACATCGCAGATACGAGGAAAATCTCTGCATCTGCGCCCATCCTGCTTTTGCGGCAAAGCTACCGCATCTGCGCCTTTGCAGATGTGATGAAATCTCCACATTTGCGGACTCCTGTCCCCACCTCCAATTTGTGCTTCTGCGCTACGAGTGCCACTTCTGTGGCTCCGAACTTGTGCCCAAGGCTCCGCAGGTGTGGTCACACCAGGTCCCTGCCAAACCAGCATAGCCAAAATGATCTGAATCATATCTGAAACTCACCCGAGAGTCGGGAACCCATCCGAATATACCAACACATCTCAAAACATAATGCGAACCAATTCGAGGCCTCAAATTACACATAACAACATTGAAATGATGAATCGCACCTCAAACCAAACCTGAAGAACTTTTGAACTTTCAATTTCCAAACTCATGCCGATTCATATCAAATCAACCCGAAATGACTTCAAATTTTTCACACAAGTTCCAAATGACATAACGAACCTATTATAACTCCTGGAACAACATTTCGAACCTGACATCATCAAAGTCAACTTTCGGTCAAACTTATGAATATTCCAAACCTTCAAATTTCCAATAGTTGCCAACTAGTACCGAAACCTTCTAGAAATATCCAAATGCAAATACGGGCATACGCCCAAGTTACAAATCACTATCCGAACCTAACAGGACCATCAAAACTCTAATCTAAGGTCAAATACAAAAAAGTCAAACTTGGTCAAATCTTCTAACTTAAAGCTTCCTAGTTGAGAATCATTCTTCCAAATCAATCCCAGATCACCTGAAAATAAAAAATGAAGATTCGCACAAGTCATAATACATCATACAAAGCTAATCAAGACTTCAAACTACTGAACGGAATGCAAATGTTCAAAATAACTGGTTGGGTCATTACAAATTACGAGTCATGGCTCCGTTAATTGAGCATGCCATCTTTTATTGCTATATCTGAGTAGTGTTTTGGTTAATTCTATCCTTGAAAGCATGATTAATACCTTTCAATTATTGATATTTGTGATTCTTGTTATTTATGACATTATCAACTGTTTTAGTTCTTAATTATGTTATTATACCAGTGTGGTAAGTATTCGCAAGCATCTAACCTCACCACTACTTCTTCGATGTTAGACTTGATACTTACTATATACCAATTATGATGTACTCAAACTATGCTTCTTCACATCGTTTTATGCAGATCCTCAGGTGGGTCCTAGCATAACTTCCTGATTGAGCTTGGGTGACACACGGAGACTTAGGGTGTGCTACACTTCATGGATCTATTTTGCAGTTCCCAAATCACTGTTCCTTTATTATTCATATCTATTTGTGTTTTAGATAGTTGGCTATGTATATTAACTTGTTCTTATTTCCATAGTTTGCACGTGTACTTGTACCACCTAATCTTGGGGTTGTACTATATTGGCCGTGTTTAGGTCATGTTTTGGTTATATCAGATATTATTACTATTTTGAAACTATTTCCATCTTTAATTATTATATTTTTCTGTTAATTAATAAAAATAGACTATTGTGAGTTGGCTTGCTTTGCAAGTTCGCTAGGCTCCATCACAGCCCTGAGGTGGAATTTTGGATCGTGACAAGTTGGTATCATACTCTAGGTTGTGTAGCTCTCTCGAGTCACAAGCAGGTCTAGTAGAGTCTTGTGGATCGGTTTGGAGACGTTTGTACCTATCTCCGAGAGGCTACAGGATATTAGGAAACTAACTTTCTTTCATTCTTTATCGTGCAGCTTTATTGATCCAAAGTTTGAATCCTTGTCTTTATTTTATCTCACAGATAGTGAGCCGCTCATCAGGAGCAGTTGGACAGGCACCAGCCCCTCAGGATAGGTCCATGAGAAGTCGTGGTCGATGCAGAGGTGGGGGAGGTGCCCACATTGTAGATAAAGCCCCTACTAAGGCATCCAGTTTGGATCCACCAGTAGCTCTAATGGAGGAACAAGTTTTTAATCAGGGTGACCCAGGTAGACCAGCTCAGGTCCCTGAGGGATTTATGGCTATCCAGTACTTCAGGATGCTCTTGTTCATTTGATTGGTCTTGTGGAGGGTCTAGTACAGGTCAGAGTACTTCCTGTGGCACCGACTACTTCTCAGGTCAAGGGAGGAACATAGACTCACACTACTCATACTCCTGAGTAGGTTGTTGCTATTTATCAGATGGCAGGAGTAGTATAGTTGGGGGATATCCTCATGTGGTTGTTGTTAGGCCGGTAGTGGAGGCCATTATGTTTGAGGAGGAGCAGAAGTGGTTTGATCAGTTCAGGATGATAGGTCCTCCATGTTATGATGGTGATCCTTTAGCAGATGCACAGGATTTATTAGATGGTTGTCAGGAGATTCTGCAGAATCTTGGTTTGGTGGAGTAAAATAGGGTTATTGTCACTACGTTTTAGCTCTAGGGGCCAGCCAAGAGGTGGTGGCAATCATATGTGTGTAGCAGGTCAGCAGCATCACCTCCACTCACATGGAGTCAGTTTTACATCTCTTCTTAGAGAAGTTTGTTCCCCTCACGAAGAGGGAGGAGATGCGTGGCCATTTCGAGCACCTTAATCAAGGTCATATGTTTGTGACTAAGTATGAGATAACATTTACTGAGCTTTCATGTCGTGCAACTTTTCTGATCCTTATCGATGTTGAGAAGGTGAGGAGGTTCACGGAGGGGTTGAATTTTGGTATCAAGATTATTATGGCTTGGGAGGCAGTGAGTGGTACTACATTCCTTTAGGCTGAGGATATAGTGCACAGGATTGAGCGCATTGAGGGTCAGAACAGATAGACCATGGTGATGAGGGTCAAGAAACCTCGATATAATGGCGGCTTCAGCGCTACCTCATCTGGAGGTAGGGATCATTTTGGGAGAGGCCATCCTAGCAGGCCAGTCCCTTCAGATCATCAGACCGCTTGTGGTGCTCCAGTTTAGTCTTCATTCAGTGCATTACCAGCTCAAAGTTCCTACAGCACTCCATCAGCCCAGGGTTCTTCCAGTGAGTACTCATGCTATCATAGGCAGCCTTTGATTTAGCAGCCATTCTCAACTTGAGGTTGTTTTGAATGTGGAGAGGTAGGGCATATCAAGAGGTATTTCCCCAGGCGTGGTAGAGGCGCATCACCACAGGGTTCTCAGGCAGTGACTCCAGTTCTAGTTGTTGCACCACCAGTGCCACTAGCTGGAGGGGGAGCTTAAGCAGTCAAGGGACATCCTAGGGGTGGAGGTCAGTTGGGCGGAGGCCAGGCTCGCTGTTACGCATTTTCGAGTAGGCCCCAGGTGGAGGCTTCCGATACAGTTATTACAGGTATTGTTTTGTCCTATCATAGAGATACATCAGTTTTATTTTATCCTAGTTCTACATATTCCTATGTGTCATCTTACTTTGCATTGTATTTAGATTTGCCCTATAGTTCTCTTGATATTTTTGTTCATGTATCTACACCTGTTGGTGACTCTATTAAGGTGAATCTGGTGTATCGGTCTTGTTTGGTTACCATTGAGGGCTATGAGACCATTATTGATCTCTTGTTGCTTAGTATGGTGGAATATGATATGATTTTGGGTATGGGTTGGTTATTTCCGTATCATACTATTCTTAATTGTCATTCTAAGATTGTGACATTGGCTATGCCGGGGTTTCCAAGGTTGGAATGGAAAGGTTCTCATGGGCATACTTCTAGTATGCTAAGTCATGACTTCCTACACTTCTGAGCAATTGGGTCGGATTTATCTTAGGGAGATTGTTCCCTGCATAATGTGCATGTGTCTATCATCTCGGATAGAGGTACTCAGTTTACATCGCATTTTTGGAGAGCCGTGCAGCGTGATTTGGGCATATGGATTGAGTTGAGTACTGCATTTCACCCTTAAATAGACGGGTAGTCCGAGCAGACCGTTCAGATCTTGAGCCTGCATTATTGATTTTGGGGGCCAATGGGATCATTTTCTATTGTTAGCAGAGTTTGCCTACAGTAATAGCTACCAATTTAGTATCCATATGGATCTGTATGAGGCCTTATATGGGAGGCGATGTCATTATTTGGTTGGTTAGTTTGTGCCGGGGGAGGCTAGGTTGTTGGGCACCGATTTGGTTTGTAATGCTTTAGAGAAGCTGAAGTTGATCCAGGAGCAACTTCGTATAGTGTTGTCCAGGCAGAAGAGTTATGTTGATAGGAAGGTTTGTGGTGTATCTTTCATGGAGGGTGAGAGGGTCCTTCTCAAAGTTTCACCTATGAAGGTCCTGATAAGGTTTGGGAAGAAGGGCAAGTTTAGTCCTCGGTACATTGGTCCATTTGAGGTTTTAAGGAGAGTAGGTAAGGTGGCTTATAGGCTTGCTTTACCACCCAACTTGTCGTGAATTCATCTGGTGTTTCATGTTTCCATGCTTTAGAAGTATCATGAGGATCAGCCGCATGTGCTAGATTATAGTTCGGTGCAGTTGGATGAGAATTTAGCTTATGAGGAGGAACTAGTGGCCATTTTGGATATACAGATTCGGAAGCTGAGGTCGAAGGACATTGCATCGATGAAGGTTAAATGGAGATATCAACCGGTCGAGGAGGTGACTTGGGAGATCAAGCATTATATGCGGAGCACATATCCTCATCTTTTTGGCATTCCCGATATGTTTCTAAACTCGTTCGAGGACAAACGTTTGTTTAAGAGGGGGAGAACGTAACGATTTGGCTAGTTGTTTTATGTATTTGAGCCACGTTACCCTATTTGATTTTTCCCGTAGGTGTTCTTGTGGTTTTGTGACTTGAGGGGGTGGTTGGTTTGGCTTCTAGAAGGTTTGGGAGTGAATTTAGACATTTAGTCTCATTTTGAAAGCTTAAATTGTAAGAGTTGATCAAGGTTTGAATTTTGTGAAAACGACCTTGGAATAGTGTTTTTATGGTTCAAATATATTTGTATGGTGATTTTGCACTTATTCGTATGTTCGGAATTGAATTTGGAGGTTCCTAGGATGTTTTGGTGCTATTTGGTGAAAGTTGGCAATTTGGAGTTTTGGAGAGTTCCTAAGTTTGACCGAGGGTTGACTTTGAGGCTATTGGATTCGGATTGTTGTTTTGAAAGTTAGGATATGTTCATTTTTCATTTGGGACTTGTGTCCAAAGTTTGGGTTCATTCCGGATTGGTTAGGCTTGAATCAGACGCTTTGTTTGAAATTTGGAATTTGATGAACTTAAGTGAAGCTCAATATGTGTTTTGATCATCGATTCTTGGTTTTCTTGTTATTCGTTGTGTTGGAACATTTGGATAAGTTTGGATTAGGTATTGAAACTTGTTTTCATGATTAGACAGGGATTCGGGTGTGGTTCGGGGTGGTTTCGCACCATTTTTCCCTTGTTTTGGATCGCTGGTTTCTGGTGTAGAGGAGCTTATTCGCGATCGCGGAGGGAGGCTCGCGATCGCGGAGTGCAAATATTACCCATCGCGTTCGCAGGAGAAGGTTCGTGTTCGCTGAGGGATAGGATTTGCTGCTTCACGTTCGGGCTCAGAAGACATGTTCGCGATGGCTAGTGGTTGGGCAGGAGGTTTGCCTTCGCGATTGGGGGTGTGAGGCCGCGTTCGCGTAATCTTAGATGGTGTAGTGGTCACATTCGCGGGGTGATTTTGTGTTCATGAAGGAGAGTTTCTAGCTGAGTATTTTTTGCCTTCGTAATCGCGATGTTGGACCCGCGATCGTGATGCACAAGCCTGGGCAGACTGCTTAAATGAGAATTTCGGGACATTTACCCGCTTTATCATATTTTGAGCCCTAGACTTAGAGAGTGGGTGACTTTGAGAAGCTATTTAACTATGTCATTGGAGGTAAGCAATTTACACTTGGATTTCACTTTATATCATGAATTTCTACACCTAAAAGCTTGGATTTTAAAGTGAAATTTGGGAATTTTTGGCAAAACTTTTAGAAAGTGAATAATTACGATTTGAACCCCGAATTAGAATCGATTTTGGATGAAACTTACATGTTTGGACTCGTATTGGAATAGGTGTTCAGGATTTGTGAGTTTTGTCGGGTAGCGAGCTGGGTTGACATTTTGATTGACTTTGTGTATGACTAAAGATTCAATCTTTATTGTTTGGGTTCGATTTCCATGACTTTGTTTGGTTGTATTTGACTAGATTCGAGCCGTTTGGAGTTGGATTTTTTAGGGTTTCATATTTTTGGTGATTTTTAGGCTATCGGGTAGAGGTAAGTCTCTTGGCTAACCTTGTTAAGAGGGAAACCCCTAGGATTTGACTTAATTGCTATGTGTTTAAGATATTGGGGGTGGTGGATATACGTGGTGGCGAGCGTATACGCACTTACCGAGTTTATATCATGACCGGAGTAGAATAGGAATGTTGTACGCCTTGTTTTGACTATGTGCCCATTTGATTCATGATTTATTTGACTTACGTAACTGCGTTTGCTCTCTAATTCATGTTAGAAATCGTGTCGAGGTTTATGATTAATTACGAAGGCATGGAAACTTATCCTTGATATGTTGAATTCTTAAATTGTCCACAGTCACATAGAGATTCCATGAGCACATATCCGTATGATTTCTATTAAGTCTTTGTGCACCTTTAATCTGTAATTCTTGAGCATATGCATACATTTTGAATAAAGACACTTGATTTGGACTAAGAATTTTGACACGAAAGGTAAAGTGTACATATGAGATACAGTTATGGCACATTGGACATGATGATCGGATTATTTAAGAGTGATGCTATTATGCTCCTCTTTCCACTTGGATTTAGATTCGTCTCTCCGGAGTCAGGTGATAACCCGTATTACTTTGGTGCCTATAAGCATGGTTGGTGCATGTATTTTGTACCGGGTCGATACATAGATTTTGTATCGGAATATGTTAATACATGGATGGTGTATCGGGGTACATGGATCTTGTACCGGTTTGAGCATGCATTCATATTATTTACTCATGTAGAAAAATTCATTTAACTGTTAATTGTTACTTGACATCCTTATATGCTAAAGACCCTTAATTTCACTAACTCCCAAAAGTTTCAAAATATTCAGCAGAGTTTACCTTGTAATTGGGCCTATTCACCTATCAGAAAAGCACCAAAACCACTCTAACAACACATCCACAACTCAAAAAGGCATGACAATATATATCAATAATACTAATCTCAACATTACATGCATTAGATCATCCACTGTGGTATCATGACATGAAATGTACATATTTAAATCATTACACATAGAAAGTACATTTCAAACCAACACTATTTGACTATACAAACAATTGAGAATATTTTCTTTCCACAACACTCTTTGCCTTTTAGGTGACCTGCTCGGCTCACATTAGTCTACAACCTTGGTGAACATTAGTCTACCCTGACACCACAAGACCTTAAATTCCTCGGCGAAATTTTACGGGGCCTTCCATCCTCCCCCGCTTAGGATCATTCGTCCTAGAATGAGGAGCAGAGTCCGCCCAAAACACCTAACATAACTCCACTCTTCTTTCAAACATCTCAAGCCACAAAATTTGTCTAACTCCCAAATTTATCAAACAATTTGGTAGAGTTTACCCGGTAATTGTTCCTATCCACCTGTACGAAAATCGTCAAAACCATCCTAACAATACATCCACAACTCAAAAAAGCATGACAATATATATCAACAACACTAATGTCAAAATTACATGCATAAATCATGCAAAATGGTATCTTGACATGAACTGTACATATAAATCATAACAAATAGAAAGTACGTTTCGAACCACAACCATTTGGCTATACAAACAAGTGAGAATATTTTCTTTCCCTAACACTCTCGGCCTTCGAGGTGACCTCCTCGACTCACATTAGTCTACAACCTTCGTGCACATTAGTCTACCTCGGCACCACAAGATCTAAACTTCTTCAGCGAAATTTTACGGGGCCTTACATCCTCTCCCTCTAAGGATCATTCATCCTCGACTGAGATCAGAGTCTGCCCCAAACACCTAACATAACTCAACTCTTCTTTTAAAAGTCTCAAGCCCCAAAATTTCACTAACTCCCAAATATTACAAAATATTTGGCAGGGTTTCCCATGTAAATGGGCCTATCCACCTGTCATAAAATCACCAAAACCACCCTAACAACACATCTACAACTCAAAATAGCATCACAATATATATCAAAAACAGTAATCTCAACATTACAGGCATTAGATCATCCACAGTGGTATCATGACATGAAATGTACATATTTAAATCATTACACATAGAAAGTAAATTTCGAACCAACACTATTTAGCTATACAAACAAGTGAGAATATTTTCTTTCCACAACACTCTTTTCCTTTTAGGTGACCTGCTCGGCTCACATTAGTCTACAACCTTCGTGCAAATTAGTCTACCTCAACACCACAAGACCTTAAATTCCTTGGCGAAATTTTACTAGGCCGTACACCCTCCCCCGCTTAGGATCATTCGTCCACGAATGAGGAGCAGAGTTTGCCCCAAACACCTAACATAACTCAACTCTTCTTTCAAACATCTAAAGCCGCAAAATTTGTCTAACTCCCTAATCTTTCAAAAAGTTAGGTAGAGTTTCCCTGGTAATTGGGCCTATCCACCTATACAAAAATTGTCAAAATCATCCTAACAACATATCAACAACTCAAAAAAGCATCACAATATATATCAACAACACTAATGTCAAAATTACATGCATAAATCATCCAAAATGGTATCCTGACATGAACTGTACATATTTAAATCATAACCAATAGAAAGTACGTTTCGAACCACAACCATTTGGCTATACAAACAAGCGAGAATATTTTCTTTCCCTAACATTCTCGGCCTTCGAGGTGACCTCCTCAACTCACATTAGTCTACAACCTTTATGCACATTAGTCTACCTCGGCACCGCAAGATCTAAACTACTTCAGCAAAATTTTATGGGGCCTTACATCCTCTCCCTCTAAGGATCATTCGTCCTTGACTGAGGATCAGAGTCTGCCCCAAACACCAAACATAATTCAACTCTTCTTTCTAACATCTCAAGCCCCAAAATTTGACTAACTCCCAAATATTACAAAATATTTGGCAGGGTTTACCCTGTAATTGGGCCTATCCACCTTTCATAAAATCACCAAAATCACCCTAACAACACATGTACAACTCGAAATAGCATCACAATATATATCAAAAATAGTAATCTAAACATTACATGCATTAGATCATCCACTGTGGTATCATGACATGAAATGTACATATTTAAATCATTACACATAGAAAGTACATTTCGAACCAACACTATTTGGCTATACAAACAAGTGAGAATATTTTCTTTTCACAACACTCCCTGACTTCGAGGTGACCTCCTCAGCTCACATTAGTCTACAACCTTGGTGAACATTAGTCTACCCTGGCACCACAAGACCTTAAATTCCTCGGCAAAATTTTACGGGGCCTTCCATCCTCCCCCGCTTGTGATCTTTCGTCCTCGAATGAGGAGCAGAGTCCACCCAAAACACCTAACATAACTCAACTCTTCTTTCAAACATCTCAAGCCACAAAATTTGTCTAACTCCCAAATTTATCAAACAATTTGGTAGAGTTTACCCGGTAATTGGGCCTATCCACCTGTACGAAAATCGCCAAAACCATCCTAATAATACATCCACAACTCAAAAAAGTATCACAATATATATCAACAACACTAATGTAAAAATTACATGCATAAATCATCCACAATGGTATCCTGACATGAACTGTACATATTTAAATCATAACAAATAGAAAGTACATTTCGAACCACAACCATTTGGCTATACAAACAAGTGAGAATATTTTCTTTCCCTAACACTCTCGGCCTTCGAGGTGACCTCCTCGACTCACATTAGTCTACAACCTTCGTGCACATTAGTCTACCTCGGCACCACAAGATCTAAACTTCTTCAGCGAAATTTTACGGGGCCTTACATCCTCTCCCTCTAAGGATCATTGGTCCTCGACTGAGGATCAGAGTCTGCCCCAAAAACCTAACATAACTCAACTCTTCTTTCAAACGTCTCAAGCCCCAAAATTTCACTAACTCCCAAATATTACAAAATATTTGGCAGGGTATCCCATGTAAATGGGCCTATCCACCTGTCATAAAATCACCAAAACCACCCTAACAACACATCTACAACTCAAAATAGCATCACAATATATATCAAAAACAGTAATCTCAACATTACAGGCATTAGATCATCCACAGTGGTATCATGACATGAAATGTACATATTTAAATCATTACACATAGAAAGTACATTTCAAACCAACACTATTTGGCTATACAAACAAGTGAGAATATTTTCTTTCCACAACACTCCCTGCCTTCGAGGTGACCTCCTCGGCTCACATTAGTCTACAACCTTCGTGCAAATTAGTCTACCTCAACACCACAAGACCTTAAATTCCTCGGCGAAATTTTACTAGGCCGTACACCCTCCCCCGCTTAGGATCATTCGTCCACGAATGAGGAGCAGAGTTTGCCCCAAACACCTAACATAACTCAACTCTTCTTTCAAACATCTAAAGCCGCAAAATTTGTCTAACTCCCTAATCTTTCAAAAAGTTAGGTAGAGTTTCCCTGGTAATTGGGCCTATCCACCTATACAAAAATTGTCAAAATCATCCTAACAACATATCAACAACTCAAAAAAGCATCACAATATATATCAACAACACTAATGTCAAAATTACATGCATAAATCATCCAAAATGGTATCCTGACATGAACTGTACATATTTAAATCATAACCAATAGAAAGTACGTTTCGAACCACAACCATTTGGCTATACAAACAAGCGAGAATATTTTCTTTCCCTAACATTCTCGGCCTTCGAGGTGACCTCCTCAACTCACATTAGTCTACAACCTTTATGCACATTAGTCTACCTCGGCACCGCAAGATCTAAACTACTTCAGCAAAATTTTATGGGGCCTTACATCCTCTCCCTCTAAGGATCATTCGTCCTTGACTGAGGATCAGAGTCTGCCCCAAACACCAAACATAATTCAACTCTTCTTTCTAACATCTCAAGCCCCAAAATTTGACTAACNGGTCCTCGACTGAGGATCAGAGTCTGCCCCAAAAACCTAACATAACTCAACTCTTCTTTCAAACGTCTCAAGCCCCAAAATTTCACTAACTCCCAAATATTACAAAATATTTGGCAGGGTATCCCATGTAAATGGGCCTATCCACCTGTCATAAAATCACCAAAACCACCCTAACAACACATCTACAACTCAAAATAGCATCACAATATATATCAAAAACAGTAATCTCAACATTACAGGCATTAGATCATCCACAGTGGTATCATGACATGAAATGTACATATTTAAATCATTACACATAGAAAGTACATTTCAAACCAACACTATTTGGCTATACAAACAAGTGAGAATATTTTCTTTCCACAACACTCCCTGCCTTCGAGGTGACCTCCTCGGCTCACATTAGTCTACAACCTTCGTGCAAATTAGTCTACCTCAACACCACAAGACCTTAAATTCCTCGGCGAAATTTTACTAGGCCGTACACCCTCCCCCGCTTAGGATCATTCGTCCACGAATGAGGAGCAGAGTTTGCCCCAAACACCTAACATAACTCAACTCTTCTTTCAAACATCTAAAGCCGCAAAATTTGTCTAACTCCCTAATCTTTCAAAAAGTTAGGTAGAGTTTCCCTGGTAATTGGGCCTATCCACCTATACAAAAATTGTCAAAATCATCCTAACAACATATCAACAACTCAAAAAAGCATCACAATATATATCAACAACACTAATGTCAAAATTACATGCATAAATCATCCACAATGGTATCCTGACATGAACTGTACATATTTAAATCATAAAAAATAGAAAGTACGTTTCGAACCATAACCATTTGGCTATACAAACAAGTGAGAATATTTTCTTTCCCTAACACTCTCGGCCTTCGAGGTGACTTCCTCGACTCACAATAGTCTATAACCTTCGTGCACATTAGTCTACCTCGGCACCACAAGACGTAAAATTCTTCGGCAAAATTTTACGGGGCCTTACATCCTCTCCCTCTTAGGATCATTCGTCCTCGAATGAGGATCAAAGTCCGCCCCAAACACCTAACATAACTCAACTCTTCTTTCAAACATCTCAAGCCCAAAAATTTGACTAACTCCCATGTTTTACAAAATTGTCGGCAGGGTTTCCCATGTAATTGGGCCTATCCACCTGTCATAAAATCACCAAAACCACCCTAACAATACATCCAAAACTTAAAATAGCATCACAATATTTATCAAAAACACTAATCTCAACATTACAGGCATTAGATCATCCACAGTGGTATCATGACATGAAATGTACATATTTAATTCATTACACATAGAAAGTACATTTTGAACTAACACTATTTGGCTATACAGTGGTTAGATTCTAGTAATTCTTGTTTGGTTGGACTCGTGAGTGGATGGGTATTTGTATTTTGTGACTTTTTTCGGATTTCGAGGCGTGGGCCCGGGGGTTGAGTTTGAGTCTATTTCGGATTTTGGCTTATAATTTCGTGTTTTTCTTGTGGAATTGATTATTTTAGCCTATATTAATTATATCGTACTGCTTGTGGCTAGATTCGGGGCGTTTGGAGACTGATATACAAGGGGCAAAGGCATTTCGGAGTAGGATTTTGCGTGGTTTGAGGTATGTAACAGTTTTAAATCTGGTCCTAAGGGTATGAAACCCCAGATTATTGGATTATGTGAGTATTTTGGAGGTGACACACATGCTAGATCACGAGCGTGTGGGCGTGCACCGTAGGAATTGGGACTTAGTCCATTCCATGAAATCGTAAAGTTGAATAACTTGTTTCTATCTATATGCTCTCCATGTGTTATAGAAATTTGACTGTGAATCATGTTAGAAATCATGCTTAGGCTATGCGATGGTACTGTTGGGACCCGCAAAGGTCGCGTACTTATTGAATTTCTTCATAATTGTTGTCTTGTACTCAGTCATGGTTTTACTTGCATATCATATCTCAGTCTCTTCTTGATTCTTGTTGATTCACTATGTTATCTTTGTTTGGGCCGATCTTTGTGATTTATGAGAGCCCGAGAAACTAGAGAGTATGATGACTGAGTAAGGCCGAGGGCCTGTCTATGAGGTATTGATACTATGGCACGTGAGTTGTCCGTGTAGCACGTGAGTTGTCCATGCGGATCCAGATATTGATACTATAGCATGTGAGTTGTCCGTGCAGATATAGAGCTTGGGCTGAAAGGAGCCCCTCCGGAGTCTGCACACCCCCAATGAGCGCATGTACCTATTGAGCGTGAGTACTGAGGGCTGAGAGCCGAGTATCTTATGTTGTTGTGCCGAGTTAATGCGGTCTTGAGCTTCTGAAAGTTGGCCTCACAATCATCGGACCATCGGAATGGAGCACCCTTCTGGGTCAATCTAGGCAAAGGTGCTGCGATAGATGAGAAGCCCTCCACAAACTGACGATAATAACCTGCTAACCCCAGGAAGCTCCTGATCTCAACCGTTGTAGTAGGATGAGGCCAACTTTGAACTGCCTCGATCTTCTTGGGATCTACCTTAATACCCTCGCCTGATAGAACATGGCCCAAGAATGCCACAGAATCTAACTAGAACTCACACTTGGAGAACTTAGCATATAGCTTATGTTCCCGCAAGGTCTGAAGCACCACTCTCAAATGTTGCTCGTGATCCTCCATGCTACGTGAGTAGATCAAAATGTCATCAATGAAGATAATGACAAACGAATCGATATGTGGCCTAAACAACCGGTTCATCAAATCCATAAATGCCATCGGGGCGTTAATCAAACCAAAGGACATCACTAGAAGCCAAAGGACAAACCAAAGCAATCTTCGGAACATCCGAATCCCGAATCTTCAACTGATGGTACCCTGATCTCAAGACGATCTTGGAGGACACCCTAGCACCCTATAACTGGTCAAATAAATCATCAATACGCGACAATGGGTACTTGTTCTTAGTGGCAAATTTGTTCAACTGGCGGTAATCAATGCGAATCCGTATAGTCCCATCTTTCTTCTTCACAAATAACACCGGTGCACCCCAAGGCGACACACTCAGTATGACAAACCCCTTTGCTATCAATTCCTCAAGTTGTTCTTTCAACTCCTTCAATTCTTTCGGATCCATGTGGTACGGTGGGATAGAGATAGGCTGGGTATCTGAAGCCAAATCAATACAGAAATCGATATCACGATCTGTTAATTGAGCATGCCATCTTGTATTACTATATCTAAGCAGCATTTTGGTTAATTCTATACTGGAAAGCATGCTTAATTCCTTTCAACTGTTGATATCTCTGATTCTTATTATTTATGACATTATATACTATTTCAATTCTTAATTCTATTACTATACCAGTGTGGTAAATATTCAGAAGCATCAAGCCTCGCCACTACTTCTTTAAGATTAGACTTGATATTTACTAGGTATCGATTGTGGTGTATTTATACTATGATTTTGCATATCTTTTTGTGCAGGTCTTCAGGTGGGTCCTAGAAGAGCTTCCTGATTGAGCTTGGGTGACCTCACGAAGACTTAGGATGAGCTGAACTTCATGGATCTACTTTGCAGTTTCCGAATTCATGTTCCTTTGTTATTCATGTCTATTTATACTTCAAACAATTGGTTATGTATACATACGTGCTCTTATTTTCGTATATTGCTCGTGTACTTGTGCCACCTAGTCTTGGGTGGTTGTACCGTATTCTCCGTGTTTAGGCCATGTTTTGGTTGTATCGGCTATTATTACTGTTTTGAGACTATTTCCATCTTTAGTTATTATATATCTCTATTAATTAATGAAAATGGACTATATTTGTTGATTGTGAGTTGGCTTGCTTAGAAAGTTCGACTAGGCTCCATCAGAGCCTTGAGGTGGGATTTTGGTTCGTAACAATTGTATGGGGTGGAGTGTTGGCTAATTAAGAACTCACATGTTCAGGAGATAAAAGTAGCAAAAATAAGGATGTTGAGATAAATGTTTTGGAATACTATGAAAGATATGATTAGGAATAAAGGTATACAGGGCAAAGTGGGAGTAGACTCCATGGTGGACAAGATGAGAGAAGTGAGACTGAGATGGATCAGCCGTATGAAGAGGAGATGCACAGGTGCCCCAGTGAGGAGGTGTGAGAGGTTGGCAATAATAGGTCTAACGAGAGGTAGAGGTAGGCCAAAAAAGTATTAGGGTAAGGTGATTAGACAGGACATGGTACATCTTCAATTTACTGAGGACATGACCTTAGATAGGAGGGTATGAAGGTCGAGGATTAGGGTAGAAGGTTAGTAGGTAGTCGAGGAGCGATATATCACTTTCCTGTGGAGAGGCATGGTGATAGTTTGGAGCACCTTATTTGCTCCTCCTTTTACTATCAGTAGTATTAGTATTATTCTCGTACTATCCTATTCTGCAATTTTTTATATTACCTGTTATTTCTTTTGTATTGGCTATCTTATTATTTTGATGTCGTTATTGTTTCTTTTCTCCAGTATCTCTAACATAGCCTTTTCACTACTTTTTTTTCTCAAACTTGCTTTGTTTTTTCTTTGAGCCGAGGATCTATCGAAAATAGTTTCTCTTCCTCATATAAGGTAGGGGTAAGGTCTGCGTACACACTACCCTTTTTAGACCCTACTTCTGAGATTATACTAGGTATATTATTATTTTGTTATTGTACAATTCAAAAATTAAAACTAGAATTAGAGAAATAATCTAAGATGACAATTGGTATTAACTAGGATATATTAACAAAATTCAATATTCATGCCAGCCACAAACCCAGAATTAGAGTACTTAACCACTCATAGTCATGGCAAAATTCATACAAGTATTGAAAACCATAAAAGTACTAGACAAGATGCTTCCAATGGTCCATCTTCCCCCAAAAATTAGGTGCAGAAAACCTTGTATAGAAGTTACGGACGTGTAGGTCCAAGAAAACCATCTCCAAGACGCGGTAGGACAAATTTCAGAATTGGGCGCCACGACCACTACCTTGTGCCAGCCTGGGTTATAGTATTTTGTTGAGCCGTTGCCTCCAGCACTATAGGTAGTGTATTGCGCTTGCCTGGGCACTGGCCTTGTGCCTCACCTTTCCTTCTCTATTTCCATCATGACATGTGGCGTGCTTTGCGCTAGCCTGGGCCTTGAGACTCATCTTCCTCCACTCTTCTTCCATTTTAGCTCCAACTCATACGCATTTACTTTTGTTTATTTCCAATCGACTTCTACATTTATAAACACCAAATTAAGCTCAAGTCGTCCCAATATACATTCAAATTAACGATAGTAGAGCACGATGCGAGGCAATTTGCATACAAAAAATATATATTTTAGCCGAACATCAATACCTAAAATACTAGGTGGCGACTCAATAACTGTAATCAACTTTATTGAGTCCCACAAGTTGTATTATGATTAATCAGTATAAAATAGGGGAAAACTCCTACAATATTATACTAGCATGAATAAGAAGCTAAAATATTCATACAACTGTAAATCAAATAAAATAAGTTAGACATGTGAAGCTTATCCCTCTACCCAAGTACAGAGCATATGGCATACATATATACATTTGTAAACTCGCACATATCATACCCGCCAAATATGTAGCATGTAGTAAATAAGACAAGTTGGGAAAATTTTCTCCATTGAAGTTGAAGTTTCAACTTACCTCTAACTAGGTAAGCTTCAACCTTTAAATACCGCTTTACTTTACTCTGAAGCCTCCAAACATACACAATCTAGTCAAAAAGCTCTTAACGAGGTCAAATTTAATCATAGGACTCAATTTCATAACATAAAAACTTAAATTTCAGTCAAAGTTAACAAAAGTCAACCCCGGGTTCACGTGGTTAAACCCCAAAACAAAAAGTTAAGTCTCGGTGACCCATAAGCTTTCGAGTCCAAATATGTAATTAGATTCTCAATCCGAGTTTAAATTTTTTTTTACTTCATCAAAAGTACTTTCTTATATTCCAAGTCAAAATCATCTTTTATACTTTTTGATTCCTTGATTCTAAGAAACAATTGAAGATATATTTATAGATCCGAATTAAGATTATTTACCCCAATGGCGTTGATAAAAATTCATTAAAAATCTCCTCAATCCGAGCTCCCTCGCTCCCAAAATAATAAAATAATCTTATGATATGAAATAGGGTTATATAAACAAAGTGCTAAAAATACAGAATCTAAACTAGATGTATAGGGCCCTCGCAATGCGAGCCCCATCACATTCTCCCCTAGGTTGTCGCCATTCCATGTAACGGAAACCCTTACTGGTCTGCACAACTAGTGTAATTGTTTGCTGGGTTTTCAATTTAAAATCTCTCTCGAATACCTCAAAACTTACTTGAGCCCCTAGGACCCCTCCTGATCATCACGACTAGTCCAAATACCCTATATGGACTTGTCCAAAGGCTCAAAGCATGAAGCAAAATGCAACAACACAGAAATGAGGACTCATATTAAACTTAAGAATCTTAAGGTTTTAACTTTCATGAAATAGTGCCAAAATGGTCCTGAGCCCCTCGGATCCTAATACGAACATACGTACAAGTCCAAAAATATTATATAAACTTATTAGAAGCTCCAAACCATGAACCAAAGTGCATATAATGCAATGTAGGGGTAAGGTTGCTATTTTTAGCTTTTAAACATTCCAAATGGCCAATTTGTGATCCAAAACCTTCTCGAACCCTTCGGGACCCACACCAAATGATCCTACTAAAAATCCTTAACTTAGGTAATAGAGTTTTAAACTAAAAACTACAGGTTGGGTCATTACATTTCTAAGCCTGAGGACCAAATAGCTGGCATGTTTACTAAAATTTAGAACAGACCAAAAAGAAAATAAATTCATCAAATGAAAGCACTAGTAAGCAATAGCAACGCTTGACTTCACTTGCACGGTTCAAAGAATGCAAATATGAGGCGTAGGGTCTAGGTAATGTTATTACTGCCTACGTTATCTGAAAATACACGTCTAATTGACCAACCCAGATATGAACTCACTTTTGAGAATTTAAATGCAAATTGAAGAGCTCCTACTAGAATTGCCTTCCTATAGTAGAATCAAATGGAAAACACGAGAACAGCATCTATAAACAGATTCTCGAGAGACAATAGGGAGTAATTTCACACCCACCCACTAACCACGAGATATACAATTGAGAGAGAGAGAGAGAGAGAGAGAGAGAGAGAGAGAGAGAGAGAGAGAGAGAGAGAGAGAGAGAGAGAGAGAGAGAGAGAGAGAGAGAGAGAGAGAGAGAGAGAGAGAGAGAGAGAGAGAGAGAGAGAGAGAGAGAGAGAGAGAGAGAGAGAGAGAGAGAGAGAGAGAGAGAGAGAGAGAGAGAGAGAGAGAGAGAGAGAGAGAGAGAGAGAGAGAGAGAGAGAGAGAGAGAGAGAGAGAGAGAGAGAGAGAGAGAGAGAGAGTAAGGCCTTGCAAATCAATGGGTAAGAAATATACAATTGTGACCAACTTTGCTGCCATCTGACCCATTAAAAATACATATTTTGCTAGTATTAGTCACTTGAATAAACATTTTCTATCTGTCAGCATGTCCCAGACACGTCAGCTGCAGGAACCTTAGGTGGATAATTTGTCAAGTCAACATCAATGAGAGAGAGATCATGGGAGAATGAGACACTATTTGATGCATCTATCAGCAATGAAGAATTCACTGCCTCTGATTTCCCAGTTTGACAACCAATCCCAGAATTTTCGGAAGTACTGCTAGCAGAAGAGAGACTAGAGAATTGTATATATTCCAATTTGTTTGCAGATATCTTCTTGCTTTTCCTAACAGTATCCATCTCTGTGCCAGTTGGGACAAAAGTCCTCGCCCTGTATTGTTTTGCTCCCTCATCACCCTCGCTATGATTATAGAGCACGTAATCATGATAAGTAGGAGCAAACTGCATTAGTGGAAGAACATAAATTGGTGAAGATACATTTGGTTATACAGTAGAAGGCAAAACGGAAAATGAGCATGTTGCCTGGTTTACCTGGTGGACAGTGTCATGGTAAAAGTCATTAAGTTTAAGGGCATGGCCAAGGCTAGCCAAAAAGCCATGAGAAGGACCAACATTAGCTCCAGCATACTCCTTGTATGGAAAGGCAAAAAGATGGCCGGCAGCAGCAATAAGCATCTCAACACAAATTATAAAATTCTGAAACTCTGCAGCTTCCTCGGTATCTTTAATAAATCGAGCCTTCGCAGCAAGAAACACCAGAACTCCCTGGAAGTCAGTTACGAAGAAGGATATGAGAACTTGAAGCTTGAAATGGACATAACTTTTAAACACAAGAATATACTCCGTGAACCAAGAGCCAGTAATTCTCTGTCTAGAATTTCAGTATAAACTCTGTTACACATCATTGCATGACCAAAGAACAAAAGGAAAACTAGCCCTTTAAAAATACATGACTTATCCAAGCTAAGTTAAAAAGGTAATCCTCAGCTTTGTCAGCAAGCAAACTACCACATTTCAAAAGCAGAAAAGGTAAAAGCAACCATTCATCCTTAATAAAGATTTGTTATTTTATTTTATTACATAGGGTAGGGGCAGGAAAAATGGAGGAGGAGATTACAAGGTGAGGAATCGAACCCTCACCAACTACGACTACCTACTAATCTTCTACCCTTATCCTCGACCTCCATATCCTTCTATCTAGGGTCATGTCCTCGCTAAGCTGAAGATGTGTCATGTCCTGTCTAATCACTTTTCCTCATTACTTCTTCGGCCTACCTCTACCTCTCCTTAGACCCACAATTGCCAACTTCTCATACCTACTCACTGTGGCATCTGTGCATCTCCTCTTCACATGCTCGAACCATCTCAGTCTCGCTTCCCTCATCTTGTCAACAACGGAGGCCACCCCCACCTTGTCACGAATATTTTAGTTAATCGTATCTCTCCTAGTATGTCCCCACATCCATTTCAACATCATCATTTTCACGCCGTGATAACTTCCCTTTGGAGAGTTAGTGACTGACCAACACTCGGCCCCATATAACATAGCTGGTCTAACAACCACTCTGTAAACTTATCTTTAAGTCTTTGTGGGACCTTCTTATCGCACAAGACACCGGATGCGAGACCACAGAGAATCAAGCAAAAATGGCCATCTAGTGAACAGCATAACAATTCTAGGCGTAAAAGCATTCCCAATGGGCATCAATAAGCAGTTGAAGAAAGATAACCACTTAGGAAAAAACGCAACAATGTGAAATGGTTTTTCCCGTGTGCACCAATAAGCAGTTAGTAATAATAGTTCTAGAGTTTAACTGATTTGCTGGACTTGTGAAAGCAATTTTTTAGCTAACAGAGCCAATGAAGTGAAAAGCATCAAACCATGCCAGATTTGGTGCAATAAGGCCAGTGATAAAAGATTATAGAAGGTTTCTTTACCAAATAATACAGAGTAAATAAATGTAATTAAGCACAATTCAATTTCAGTGGTGGATACAGAATGTGATTATATAAATTTATAGAAAGATGGAAGATCCTACCTGCCAGTAAGTAAGGAATACAACAGATTTGATTATGATAAATTTTGGAACTGGATTAAATGGCTGGAGCAAGTCTCTGCATGCCACGTAAAACAAGATCAAGGCATAAAGTGCCATCGAGTATGAGATAGTATAGATAATTGTGAGGTAGAGGTAGGATTGCATTGGACTGAAATTTCCATCCTCATATTTCTGTTTTGCATAAAGTATGAATGTGACTGCCACTAATATGGGCTTGAGGATCACAAACTGCAAACATCCCTGCTTGCACCTCCGAATAAAGCGCCTGCATAGCTTTGACATCAACAGAAATGCAGTTTACAAAATATAAAACACGAGATGAAATCTCGAATCATCTAACAAAATTTATAGCATTCAGTGTTGTCAAAGGCACGCTTAAAGCGCGCTTAAGCCCTGAAACGAGGCTCAAAACATGTTGAGTGCTTCGCCTCGCTTTGTGGGCGCTTCAGCGTCGCATCAAGGATCTAAGGCATTCTTTTTCTTGCCAATGAGTATAATCCTGAAAAGACGACACTAAACAATTAATATTTCACTTTATCGTAATTCTTTTCAATTTCTTTGTCCATATATTTGTTATTCATGCTTATAATTATTGGTCTTGGACTACAT
>AWOL01S0020948.1:0-16066 GCA_000715115.1 Nicotiana otophora
CCTAAACATGGCAAGCAGATCTCATAAGGATCGAACCAAAATCGGTTCAAATCCTTGACTTTTCCGATATTCTGTCTACATTCATCATCTTGGTCTTTGTAAGTACGAATATTTGTATATCTCTTATCGATTCTTACTTACCCTAAAATTAGGGTTTTCAGATCTCTTTTAATCGAACCAAAATAGGTTCGATTCTCTGATTTTAAGTATTATTATGTCCATATTCGTCTTATATTCTACTATGGCCTATTTTTATTATAATTTTGTCAATATTTGTCTTACCCTAAAATTAGGGTTTTCAGATTTTCTTAAATCGGACCAAAATTAGTTTGACCCTCTGATTTTTAGTGCTATTAGGGTCTATATTCATCCTATGTTATTAGTTTTGTGTATATTCTGGTAATATTTATTTTCCTAAAAACTAGGGTTACGTGACTTCTCCTATATTGATTCTCAATCAATTTCGCATGTTATTATTTCCTTTTCTTTTGAGGTTGATTGGTTGTTTTCCTTGTCTGTGTGTTTAACTTTTATCACTATATAAACCCATCCCCTACCCCCCTTTAGACAGAACTGGAATCACTATTCTCTTACTAAAAACTGAAGTTTTCTACTCTATATTGGTTCACTATTCGATTTTGTTTGGTTCTTGGCCGGCTGAAAGCCTAGGCCATCGGACTTCTACTTTTTCTGACCTCTCTTGGGTGTGAGCACTGCCTGGGTTCTTGAAACCCTTTGAACTTGACACATTGAGGACTCTGGGTCCTTACTGCAATCTTTTTCTTGTTTATCGAACAGTCACTGGTTAGTTTCTAACTTTTGCAATGTTTATTATGTTCTAATTAGCATGTTCTTTGAATTGAATGATCTAATGCATTTCATTGACTCCTTTCTGCCTAATTCTGCTTGTGATTGCTAGCTTAATAATGCTTTGCACCTAGCCTAATTAATTTAGACAAAATGAATCATGCTTAGTTTAGTTTGTGATAACCTGAAAAATCTATTTTGACTATATGGTTCAATCTATGTTCTCTGCCTAATTCTGAACTTCTAATGACCAGTTTGATGTTATTAGTATGCCCTGACTTGTTTAAGACCTTTACTCTGAATGTTATATGCTCTTATGACTATGGTTATCACCCTATGTATTCTTGCCATATCAAATCTGTACCTCTGACAACTTGTGATCCTTTAAAACCAGTCTGCCTTAACTGACACTCTCTATGCTACCCGATCCTGTTTGTATTATAATGCTTAACTCATGCGCTTGGTATAATATGATCCCTTAAGTCCTAAATTAGTTGCATTACTTAGTTTTAATAGTCTAATACCATTGCCTGTTAACTTGCAATCCCAGGCTCCTTATTCCTTATCATATGTCACCCTGCCCAGTGTGTTAATTTGCTTTTGGAGTTCATTATGTGATTATCTTACAAGTTCACAAATGTTTTCCAAACCTATTACCCTACTACTATTTTCACTGGTTGTTTCTTGTTTAATCCTGGGGCTGGATGAAAGCCAAAGCTATTCCCCTAAGTCTCCTCTATAAACCTCCCTAGTGTGAGCACTGCCCTGGGTTCCTGAAGCCCTTGGGAACTTCGACACACTAGGGTCCAAGTTTCTTTGCCACATTTTTTCTAATTGCTCAACTTTGCCCCTTCTTCTCACCTACTGGATAAACCAGTTGGTTTTCATAAATGGGTATATCTCTAGGACTTTTGATGGCTACTGGATGTGGACTATTTTGTGTGAATGGAGATTGTTTCTGGGCTGTTGTGAAACTGTGTTGAAGGCCTAGCTAAGCTAGGTATACATTGGGCCTGCCTTAGGCCCACTATAGCTATTCTGTAATTCTGTAATTTATTTCACTCATTGGGCTTGTAATAATGTTATAATAACAATTGGGGTGTTAGTTAAATTGGAAAAATGGGTCTATTATAATGTTTGCATGAAACAGGTAGAAATCCTTCCTATAGGTGTTTAATTTGCTCAAATATGTTCTGCTACCATGTGTTGTTAGATATCCTGCCTATAGGTGTTAATTTGCTCAAACATATTCTGCTCCTATGTGTCGTTAGATAACCTGCCTATAAGACCTGAGTGCTTAATTCGTCTAACATATTCTGCTCCTATATATTTTGTTAGGAAATAAAATGACAAAATATCCCAATTTGCATAATTGCAGCATATTCATTAGAACCAATATTCATCTAGAAATCATGCCTATAGGACTTTGATTGATTAATTCGCTATTGTTATTATAGTTGCTCACTTAGGAGACATTCCTATTGGAGTTAAGTATAAAAATCAGTTTCAATCGCTAATCGTTAGAAATCCTGCCTATAGGGTAATACCACTCGCCTTAATGTGTTAATATTGAACTTTCAAACACTGTTTCATTGCTTAACACTACCGTTATTAGAAAGCATGCCTATAGGATCAAACTGGGTAATTCTGAGTATTTTCAATAGTTATCACTGCCAACTACTGTGCAAATCATCTAGAAATCATGTCTATAGGTTTAACCACTTGTAATCTATAATTTCAACAATCAGCTCGCAATACCAGATTCCCTAAAATGTATAGTTGTTCAAAAATCACGTCTATAAAGGTAGCATCTTGCATCTGAAACTGCCTGCATGTTTGAATCCCAAGGTCACATAGAAGCCATGTCTATAGGGCCTAATAGCTTTAATTTGCCTCAATCCTGAAATTGTCTAACGTTTAATGTGAAAATTTATTCGCGTGCATTTGTTGTCTAAGTATGGAGGCTAACTTGAGCCCTTAATTGCTTTTACATGAAGTCCAACATTTTTGCATGTCACCTAGTTTTATCATTTCTGAGCATCCTAAGCTAAGTCTAAAAACCATCCAGAATAGAGGTCCAAATTCCTCCTAGGCCATAGGCATGGGACGGGTAGTGCATGCATAGGGCACGGTTTAGAATCAACTAGTGCACTTTAGATAAATATTTAAAGATAGTAATCGGGTAGCAGGAGATGATAGTCTGTGCCTGATGAATAATACAAGTAACACCCCACCTCGAGGGAGTTACTTAGTATTATTTATGTTGCACAGGGTGATCCTTTAGGCTAAAAAACTTAGGACCCCCCATCTTGTCTTTAAACCAATTATTTGTGTTTACTCAAGGATATTCTAATAATGATTTGTTTTTCAAACTTCTTGTTTTTATCTCTGACTATTTGACTAATTCATATAATTCAAGTTCGACTGTGACCCACGGTTGTGGACCTCGAGGAGTGCCTAACACCTTCTCTTCGAAGTAATTTGAGCCCTTACCCGATCTTTGGTGACATAAATTGGTTAAACCAGAGTTATTTGCAAATAGGTTCCCTAATGCACCTCAAACCCATTAGGTGACGACTCTCTCTTTTAACACATTCCTTTAAAAGAGTTGTCACGTGTCGAAACCCGATTTTGCAAGAAAGAGGGGCGCGATAGCATGGCGACTCTCCTGGGGATATGTTTTTAGGCTCTTACCATAGCGAACTTGGTCTATATGAATTAGTCTTCTCTGATAAGCGTGTCTTTGTTATTTTGCTGTTACATGAATATCCCGCTCCCGTTTCCCTTTTATTGCTACATGCACATCCTTTTCCCTATTTTCCCTTTTATGTGAATTTATATTAATATGCAAATCTTTGCGTAATTTGGTTACAATACGCGTTTTCCCTTTATTTTCCAGTTATGTTCACTTGCTCCAAATCATTTTTTAAAAATTTGCTATATCATGTCTTTCCCCATCCCTACCCCTTTGTTTGCTTTATTGCAATTCTTTCACATTGAGCAAACTAACGTTTTCCTTGTTTTCCTTTCTTTTTATGTCTTTACGCTCCATTTAATACTGCCTTTATTGTCTTCATCTTGCAAAATACTTGACAACTTGTTGTTTTATCTTTACATAAAGCATGCTCCGCGTCATATTCCACTCGTGTATAATTAATACCATAGCGGCACTTGATGAGTGCCCACGCTCTTCCTAAATCACCCTTTTAAATTTGAAAAGGCTTATTTATGGTAAAACTAGTCGATAAGCGATGCAATTGACGGTTCCGTGCCTTCCCCTCTCAAGTTGTCCACTTGAGGGTACCGATCTAGACTCTTCTAGAAACCCTCACTCTAATATTAACTGTGCATGCATCATGTCTATACCTAGTATGGGTTAGAACGTTGTCCACGTAATAACTCTCTAAGGCAAGCCTTGTCCAAAGCCTGACGGGATTTCCTTAAATCCCAATGGGTACAATTATGATATGTGCATTATTTGGAGAAAACGTGCCGATATGCTAATCATTAATGTGTAAATAGTCGAATCCGGAGGGGGAAAGGGCTAACTTTATTTGTTTTGCCAAAATGAGGCACGAAGTCCCCAGGTTCGGCATGGTTCGAAGTATCCCACCTTTGTTTCTAGATTGGTGGGAAAATCTCTCGCCAAGTGACAAAAATCATGAGAAAAGAGTTCTCGGGAATTTACCTTCTTTGTTAGATATTCAGCTGAACAATGTGTTAATTGAGGCTGCCACTGTGTTCTGGAATGAGAAAAGGGCCGTCTTCCGTTTTAGTGATATAGAAATGACTCGCCTTCTAGAGGAAATATGAGGCTTCGCTGGGCTCCCATGGGAAAGCCCTGGCTTATTGGTACCGGAAAACCGTACTTCTCGAGGTTTCCTAAAAATGATGGGTTTCAAGAAAAATGATGAGTTAGTCTGCCTAAAGAAATCTTACATACCATTTGATTTCCTTTACGAGCGTTATGGTCACAGCAAGTCATATCGTCTTTACTATGATGAATTTGCCATCACTTCTTTGGGTTGGATGCACCGCCGGGTTTTTGTATTCATTATCTGTTTTCTAGGGATGCTGATATTCCTGATACAAGGAGAAAAGGATCCACACTCGCCTAGCTATGGTCACTAAGACCCTAATGGAATGAATTAAGGGGCAAACTTACACTATTGTCCCAATGATCGTGGCTGAGATGTACCGAGCCTTAGACCGTTGCAAAAAGGGATATAGGCATTTCAAGGGTTGCAATATGTTGCTGCAAATATGGTTGTTGGAACACCTTCAGAGAGGACAATACCGTCAAGAATTTCCGCGACAACCATGGAATGACCACATATCTTATCACCATCCGAAGAAAATGACTTTTATCTCAGACATGTTTGCACAACTGGGAAACATTGTGAGCTGGGTACATTTCTTTAGCAATTTGATTGATGATAAAGTACATTGGATGTTCGAGTGGTTCCCTAGCAGTGAATTCATCATCAGGTCGAGAGATATTCCTCATCTAGTGATAATCGGATTAAGGGGAATCTATCCTTATGCTCCTATCAGAGTCATGGGGCAAGCTGGGAGAAAATAGGTTATACCACGAGTTTCCACAATGGTTCATTACAAAGCAGACTTCCAAGGGAATATCATTCCATTAAAGTTCGAGGCACAACACATGTGGCATCAAAAGATTATTGTGGAGAAAGATACCATCTAGCTAGATAGGTATCGTGCCGGCCATATGTACTTCTACCCATCATGGTTGGACGATGATATAGC
The DNA here is from genome assembly GCA_000715115.1 of Nicotiana otophora. NCBI lineage: Eukaryota > Viridiplantae > Streptophyta > Magnoliopsida > Solanales > Solanaceae > Nicotiana > Nicotiana otophora. The sequence continues at coordinate 5,578 of AWOL01S0020948.1, forward strand.
AGGAGAGGTCAAGCCATGGGTTGATTTGAGAAATAGGATAATAGACGACGCTACTGAAGCACAAGTCAAATACAGGAGGTTGCGTAAAAGGGTCTTTGAATCTGAGGCCAGGCATTTGGAACAACATAAAGTGGACATGGAAGCAATCAACGAATGGAGGGGAATAACTACTAAATCAACATAAAGGTTGGAGTATTTGGAGCAGGGTTTGATGGAACTTGAGGGAAAGATGAGGAAAAAGGTCTCGGATTGTCAGAACACATAGGGCATTGAAGGAGGACATCTAGCAAGGGCGTATCTGCTGTTGGACATGCGCGACCTGGGGAATCTGATTGACTGGGCTAAGAAGGCCAAGCTTGGAGAAGGTCCCTCTGGGACCAAGTAGATTAGGAATGATGTTTTCTAGATTCATTTTAGAATTTGATTGTAATAAGGCAAATTCCACTAGTGACTCTTTACAATTATTGTTGTTTTAGTAGAGATTTGGTCTATTTATCATATTAATGAAATGACGCAGTTATCGGCATTGAGTTTTCTCCAAAGCTATATGTCGCTAGGCCTACCTCGGTCATGATGAGGTCCCCAAATTAGGATGTAAATTTATAATTCCGCAATACGCGTTTAAATATCGTAAATATCCTTTTAATACTCCTTACTGACTTGTTTACCTTTTGTTTTACTTCTTTTCTTTGTTTATTCCCATCCCCTAAGAATGGTTCGTGCATACTCGTATCATCAACATATCATACCAGATCTAGAGGTCCTCCACCTTCTCCTCCTCCAAGTTATCCCAAGAACAAATAAAAAGTTAATATGGACGATATGAGTAGTATCAGGAAAGACAACGCTGCGCACGCCGAGAATGTCGAAACTTCAGATGATCGAAGTACTCCGGCGCAGAATGACTTGGTTTTAAGGTTAGAGCAAAAGATACTGGAGTTACAAGGGGAACTTGAGCAGGTCCGTAACTTGGCAAACCTTTCCCTTACCCTGAATGTTCCCGACATCAACCAACAAAACGCCCAAAACCAAACACCTCCTCAAAACACACAAAACCAGCACCCGCAAAATCCTCCCGCACCTCATCAATATGCCATGCCTCTCCAAAATTCTAATCCTCCTCCAGTACCAACTCCTCCACATCATCATCATCATCTGACCCAGTACCCACAAACTACCACTTACCACACTCCTCAAAATGCACCACAACCTACTCCTGATCCCCAAAACTCAACCATTGATCACCACCACACCCAAATCCCTAGAGTCCACCAAAGTAAACCCATATACGTGGAAACCTTACCCCACACTTCGCAACAAACCTCGTATACACCAAAATTCACCGAGAAGGACCTGCTCATCAAGAACATGGCGGAAGAACTTAAGCAGCTTACAAGTCGAGTCTAAGGTGTTGAAGGTGGTAAAGGCATCAAAAGTTTAAACTATGAGAATTTATGTATTCAACCGGACGTAGAACTGCCAAAGGGTTACAAGCCTCCTAAGTTCGAAATGTTCGATGGGACAGGTGATCCAAAGGTACATCTAAGGACGTATTGCGACAAGCTCGTAGGGGTTGGTAAAGATGAAAGAATCTACATGAAGTTGTTCGTGAGGACCCTCACTGGAGACGCCCTATCCTGGTACATCAGTCAAAATCCAAAGAAGTGGATTAATTGGGTAAGCATGGCGTTAGATTTTATGGATCGGTTCAGATTCAACACAGAGAATGAACCATACGTCTTATATATCAAGAATCTTAAGAAGTAGCCGATAGAAACTTTCCGTAAGTATGCTACTCGGTGGAGATCAGAGGCAGTAAAAGTAAGGCCAACTTTGGAAGAAGAACAAATGAACAAATTCTTTGTCCGGCCCCAGGATCCGCAATATTATGAAAGGTTGATGGTTATTGAAATCCATAAATTCTCCGACATCATCAAATTGGGAGAAATAATAGAAGAAGGAATCAAAAGTGGGATGGTAACAAATTTCGAGGCACTCAGGGCTACGAACAAAGCCTTGCAGTCGGGGGTATATCTAAAAAGAAGGAAGTAGGGACTATGATGGTAGCCCAAGGTTCGAAGTCTCCTATCACATACCAAACACATCCACCCACATATCAGCCTTCACCTCCTAGATATTAATAACCGCTACCGCCTACCACACTTACAACACTCAACCAACATATTACCACTCACCACCAGCCCGCCAAAACTACCAAAAGCCCAGGCCAAATTTTGACCGTAGGACGCCCAGACAATACACTCCTATTGCCGAACCTATTGACCAGTTGTATAAGAGATTGAAAGCTGCCGGTTATGTCACTCCCATTACCGCTGTCGCCATGGAAAATTCCTCTCAATGGGTCAATCCGAATAAGACATGTGCCTACCATTAGGGCATGAAGAGTCACACTATTGATGAATGCCGCACTCTGAAGGATAAGATCCAGAAGCTGATTGATACCAAAGGTATACAAGCAAAGGAGACTGCACCTAACGTCCGCAACAATCCCCTCCCGGATCACAGGGGCTAGGGGGTAAATATGATAGAAACTTATGAAGAATGGAACCCGGAGGGGTATATTGGGCTCATTCGAGAAGAGGATGATCCCAAAATGCCTCCAGTCACTCTCACACCTATTGCGGTACAGATACAGTCACCGATTGAAGTTGAGGTAGCCGCACTGACTCCGTTCGAGGTTGAAGTAACAATGCCCTCAGTCATGCCAACTCTGTTTGAAGTAGAAGTGACCACACCATTCACTGTAACAGTAGCACCCATACCATAATTTAATTCCAATGTTGTACCCTAGGACTATATTGCAGAACAGAGAAGGAAAGGAAAGGGGAAATGGAAGAAACTGGTGCAGAACAAGGTATGACCAGAACTGGTAGGGTTTACACGCCCGAGCATTTGGGGGGAACAAGTAAAGAAGCCACTTCCACGCAGCCTATCATTGAAACCGGCCCGGATGATCTTTGGAGAAAGGTGCAAGCAAGGGAGTATTCTGTGGTTGATCATTTGAACAAAACCCCTGCTCATATATCCATTCTATCACTACTGCAGAATTCTAAGGCCCATAGGAACGCGTTGATGAAAGTGTTGAATGAGGCTTATGTACCCAACAACATTACCAGTGGAGAGATAGCTAACATGGTAGGACAAGTATTGGAAAGTCATAAGATCACTTTCCACGAAGATGAACTGCCGCCGGAAGGGTTGAGTCACAATAGGGCACTGCATATCACAGTGCACTGCGAAGACAAATTCATTGTCGAGGTCTTGATAGATGGGGGATCAAGTCTCAACATTTGCCAGTTGACTACTTTAAAGAGGTTAGGTAAAGGTTTGCATGAGATACAAGCAGGAACTATGAACGTAAAAACGTTCGATGGGTCTTAAAGGGCCACAATCGGAGAAACCAACCTCTGCTTACAAATGGGTCCAACTTGGTTTGATGTTGAATTCCAAGTGCTCGACATATCCGCCTTATACAATCTTCTATTGGGACGACCTTGGATACACGCCACTGGGGCTGTAACATCTACTCTGCATCTGGCTGTGAAGTTCGAATGGAATCATCAGGAGGTGATCATTCATGGAGACGGGAGTAACCCTAATTATACTAACCAGATTGTCCCAATTGTGGAGAATAGAAGGAAGTTAGGGGGAGAGACTTACCATCGCATTGAGCGTGCTAACGTGATCAAGAAGGACAAATGGTGGAGTAGCAAAATAGAAAGCATATTGGCATTAATAAGGTATGAACCCGGCAAGGGTCTCGGCAAGAATCTCCAAGGGATCACCAAACTAATACAGTTAAAACGTCACGGCACGACTTTTGGACTGGGATATCAATACACCTGGCACGAGTATCAGAATTGGTCACCACCATGGAGTGGTCCTTATTATCCTCTCGAGCAGTCGATACCATATCTGAGCCAATCCTTCCATCAGGCTGATATGATATGGGGATCCGAAGAAGATGAAGCGCTAGCTGGTTTAAGGAATCTATTCTTGGAAGATGAAGACATGGACTGCAGTGTAATAGTGGCGGAGGAGGAGGAAAAAGGCCTCATCATCCAGACAGTGGAGAAAGGAGCTGTTCTCAGGAACTGGACTGCCACACCATCAAGGGCCCGCTGAGTTCCGGGGTAGCCTGGCTTCTAGTGTCATTTATTCTGAAAAACAATTCTTATGAGCATTTATAAAACATTTTTAGTATTTTGTTTTGAAACATTTATTTGAATCATTAAAAATTGCTTTTGTTTGACATCTTGATAATTATCAATGATTTGCTATTTTATTATTTATTACTATTCTCTACATTTTCTCTCTACAACATTACTGTTTCTTATCGTGATGAACCAACAACTGTGACATGTAATGAGACAACGCAACACAAGGATAATGACTCGAAAGAAATAGAAGAAGAGGATATAATACATGAGGATATTGTTAGAGAAGTTGAAGATTTTGAGAACAAGCCTAAGTCCAACCTGGACAAAACTGAGATACTCAATTTGGGAGATTCTGAAACAGTCAAAGAAACTCGCATAAGCATTCACTTGTCACCATCAGAAAAAGAAGAATACACCCGTTTCCTGAAAGAATATGAGGATATTTTCTCATGGTCTTATGATGATATGACTGGTTTGAACACAACTATAGTGGCTCATAAGCTACCTATCAATCCAATGTGTCCACCAGTAAAGCAGAAGCTCGGAAAGTTCAAGCCATTTATGAGTTTGAAAATCAAAGAAGAAGTCACCAAGCAGATCAAATCTAAGGTTCTCAGAGTGGTTGAATATCCAACTTGGTTGGCTAACATCGTGCCAGTGCCAAAGAAGGATGGGGAAGTCAGAGTATGCGTCAATTATAGGGACCTAAACAGAGCAAGTCCCAAAGATGATTTCCCGTTACCCAACATACACATACTGATCTGGATGGATGAAGAGGATGCTGAAAAGATAACTTTTATTACACCGTGAGGAGTGTAATACTATAAAATGATGTCGTTTGGTCTGAAGAATGTTGGGGCCACTTATATGAGGGCCATGAAAACTATTTTCCATGACATGATACACAAGGAGATAGAGGTATATGTGGATGATGTCATCATCAAATCCAAGAAGAGTACAGATCACATAGCAGACTTGAGGAAATTCTGTGATCGGCTTTGGAGGTACAATTTGAAATTGAATCCCGCAAAATGTGCCTTCGAGGTCCCCGCAGGAAAGTTATTAGGATTCATCGTCAGCCGCCAAGGAATTGAGCTAGACCCATCAAAGGTCAAGGCTATCCAGGATTTGCCAGCTCCAAAGAACAAGAAAGATGTGATGAGCTTCTTGGGACGTCTTAATTACTTCAGCCGCTTCATAGCACAATCAACCGTGATTTATGAGCCGATTTTCAAAATGTTAAAGAAGGATGCTGCAACCAGTTGGACTGAAGACTCCCAGAAAGCTTTTGATAGAATCAAAAAATATTTGTCCATAACACCAGTCCTGGTCCCGCTAGAACCTGGTAGACCACTGCTACTCTATATCTCAACATTAAATGGGGCTTTCAGTTGTGTCTTGGGACAATACGATGAGACGGGAAGGAAAGAACAAGCCATATACTATCTGAATAAGAAGTTCACACCCTACGAAGCACGGTATTCTTTGCTGGAACGCACCTGTTGTGATTTGACCTAGATAGCCCAGAAACTGAGGCACTACTTCTATGCCTATACCACATATCTCATACCAAGGATGGATCCTCTAAAGTACATCTTCCAGAAACCCATGCCTACAGGAAAGTTGGCAAAATGGCAAATATTGTTGAGTGAATTCAACATCATCTATATGACTCAGAAGGCGGTTAATGGACAAGAATTAGCGGATCATCTTGCGGAAGAGAATACGAACCACTAAAAATGTATTTTCCTGATGAAGAAGTATCATTCGTTGGAGAAGATATCGCCGAAGCCTACGACGGATGGAGAATATTTTTTGATGGAGCCGCAAACTTCAAAGGAGTGGGTATTGGAGTCGTTTTGGTGTCATAAATAGGTCAACATTATCCGGTATCCGCAAAACTCAGATTTTCGTGCACCAATAATATGGCAGAATATGAGGCTTGCATATTGGGGCTCAATTTTGTCGTTGACATAAATATCCAGAAATTACTGGTAATTGGTGATTCAGATCTTTTGGTACATTAGGTGCAGGGAGAATGGGCTACAAAGAATACCAAGATATTACCATATCTATATCATGTGCAAGAGATGATGTAGAGGTTCACGAAGATAGAGTTTAGACATGTCCCGAGAATCCAGAATGAGTTCGCAGATGCATTGGCCACTTTGTCCTCCATGATACAACATCCTGATAAGAATTTCATCGACCCCATTCCGGTAAGGATTCATAATCAGCCAGCTTAGTACGCTCATGATGAAAAAGAAGCAGACGGGAATCCATGCTTCCATGATATCAAGGAGTACTTGGCAAAAGGCGAGTACTCGGAGCATGCAAATCATACTAAACAATGCACGCTCCGAAGATTGTCCAACCATTTCTTCAAAAGTGGAGGAAATCTATACAAAAGGACTCTAGACCTAGGGTTATTATGGTGTGTTGATGCCAAGGAAGCTTCCAAACTGCTCGAAGAGATACACTCTGCAACTTGCGGACCACACATGAATGGTTTCGTTTTAGCCAAGAAGATATTGAAGGAAGGTTATTTTTGGATGACTATGGGAACAGACCGCATCAGGTATGTCCAGAAATGTCATCAGTGCAAATACACGCAGATATGATACGGGTGCCGCTAAATAAACTCAATGCAACGAGTGAACCTTGGCTTTTTTCCGCTTGGGGAATGGACGTCATTGGACCAATCGAGCCTGCCGCTTCAAATGGGTACAGGTTCATTTTAGTGACCATAGACTACTTCACAAAATGGGTTGAAGCTGCATCCTACAAAGCTGTAACCAAGAAAGTCGTCGCAGATTTTGTGAGAGATCATATTGTTTGCCTATTCGGGGTTTCAGAGTCCATCATCACCGACAACTCCGCCAATCTCAACAGTGACCCAATGAAAGCTATGTGCGAGACCTCAAAAATCAAGCACAAGCATTCCACAGCATACATGCCTCAAATGAATGAAGTCGTGGAGGCCGCAAACAAGAATATCCAGAAAATACTGAGGAAGATGGTAGACAACCACAAGCAATGGTATGAGAAGTTATCATTTGCCTTATTGGGGTACCGTACCACAGTTTGCACATCAACCGGGGCAACTCCCTATTTGCTGGTCTACGGTACCGAAGCTGTCATTCCTGCCGAGGTTGAAATTCCTTCTTTAAGAATTATACAAGAAGCTGAACTCAGTGATGCAGAATGGATAAGAAGCCGCTATGAACAATTAGCTCTCATTGACGGAAAAAGAATGAATGCAGTGTGTCATGGTCAACTCTATCAGAATAGGATGTCCAGAGCTTTCAACAAAAGGGTCAAACCTAGATAGTTCGCACCGGGGCAGCTGGTACTGAAGCGGATCTTCCCGCATCAAAATGAAGCCAAAAGGAAATTTTCACCCAATTGGCAAGGGCCCTACATGGTTCACAGAGTACTAACAGGAGGAGCACTCATACTCGCAGAAATGGACGGAGTGGTTTGGCCAAAGCCTATCAATTCAGACGCAGTCAAAAGATATTATGTTTAGAATGTTCGCATTTCTTCATCTGAAGTAATTGAACTACGCTTGACCTGATTCCCGTTTAAGAGGGGATATGTAGGCAGCCCTGTGGGTTCGGTCACAATTCAATAAAATTTTCATTTCCCCACAACCAGAAATTGGGGCAAAATTTTGAGGAGAGCAAGTCCAGCCAACGTCATCATATGCAGAAAGGTCAGAGAATCGCCTAACTAAACTGGGGCAGAATTTTGAGGAGGACCCTCAAAATTCTAAGGAAGTCGCAATGTCCCTAAAGTGCCACAGTCATTGGTTCATCTAATTTATCCGATATTGCATACTAATGTATTTTAAATAACTACATCCATCATATGCACACACATTTTTGAAAACTTTATTTTTATGAAACAACCAGATGCTACCCGTGGTAACTCGAGCAGGATTTCGATGCAAAGCAAGGCAAAGCAAGCAGGCAAAGGCACGAACCAACCTTCCCCGTAGAACTCACGATTTTTCTTTGGATGCAGGAACAAGGAATATTCGCAAATACGTGAACACCTCAGGATCACTATCTTCATAACGACAAAACTACTAAGAGCAAACATATCTCCAACTAAGAAATACTCTGCTATCACTTATTATCTGTTCATTGCATGAGACTAGGCATTGCCTCCATTTTTTCATGAGGCTAAGCTCTGCCTCCTTAATCGCATAAGGCTAAGCACTGCCTTCCCCTGCAAGAGACTAAGGATTGTCTCTATTTTGCATGAGGCTAAGCCCTGCCTCCTCAATTGTATAAGGCTAAGCACTTCCTTCCCCTGCATGAGACTAAGCATTGTCTCCACCTTTGTATGAGGCTAAGCCCTACCTCCTCAATTGCATAAGGCTAAGCATTTCCTTCCCATGCATGAGACTAAGCATTGTCTCCCACTTACATGAGGCTAAGCCTTACCTACTCAATTGCATAAGGCTAAGCATTGCCTTCCCCTGCATGAGACTAAGTATTGTCTCTCACTTGCATGAGGCTAAGCCTTGCCTCCTCTTGCATGAGACTAAGCATTGTCTATAAGGCTAAGCCCTGCTTCCTCCTTGCATGATACTAAGACATGTCTCCCATTTCGCATGAGGCTAAGCATTGCCTCCCTAATTGCATAAGGCTAAGCTCTACCTTTCCTTGCATAACACCAAATGCTATGCTACTTGAAATCTAGCATTATTTTCTATTTTGCTCGGGGCTAAACTCTGCCCCCGATCTTACACAAGACTAAGCTCTGTCTTGTTTCGCTTCGCATATGACCAAATATCATGTCTTTGTATCTCATGGGCTGAAACATCGTCATTCTGTCCAAAGGCGTCATAGTCCGAAGGCATCATCCTCATAGCCGGAAGACACCATGCCATGGCCTGAGGATCTCTCAATATTGCACATTATTATTCAAAGGTGTCATAGTTAAGAGGCACCATTTTCATGGCCCGAGAACATCATTTCATGGCCTGCGAATCCCTTATCACGCAATTCATGGCCCAGGACATCATGGTCTAAGGACATCATTCCCATCATCCAAAGACAGCTTTCATGGTCCAAAGGAAAGTTGCATCATGTTTAAATTATCGCAATATACAGCTGCATGCATTGTATTTAAGTTTTTTAGGTAATCCAGGAGGTAACCGTTCTCCTAACGGGAGCAATCTTCGCTCCAGTTTCCTTTCAATATTCACACCCTGTAACTACCTCAAATACAACTAACCACCGTTCGTTACCCATTCCTATCTGATAACCGTTCAAATATCCATAACCATTCCAAGCTACATCCATTCACAATTCTGATATCGTCCTATCCAGAAGAGCTTGTCCGTTCCTATGACAACTCCATCGGCTTATTCCACCGTTAGATCCAGAACTACACACGATGTGATTCCCGTAAAACCAGGGATATGTAGGCAACTCAAAAACCGTAGTTCAGCCTATATTTTTTCAAATCACCCCATTCGGTCAAAATCGATAATCATTTCTTTACCCGACAACTATTTCATCATTCCCGGGTAAAGAGGGGAAGTTGTTGATACCCAATATTTCCCTTATATATATATATATATATATACTTTCAAAATAGTACGTATACATCATCATTTAGTTTATAAGCATATACAAGTATTTTTCATAATTTTAAAGGCTTTAAATCGATTTATTTTCGCATTTTTATACCCAATAATTATCCTTCAAAATAATTTTATGACAATTTAATCATCCAAACTTGTCATTTATACCAACATGTATGTTTTTAAATATTTTACTGCATTGTTCTAATTACATTTGCTTTTTTAGGCTAATTGCATATTTTTGCAATAATAACCCATATTCATGTACAATTACATTATTTATGCAAAAACTAAATTTTTATATTTTTATAATGTAAGTTATTATTTTTAATTATTTTATTGCACAAATAATATTTTGTTATTTATTAATTACTTTTATAAATTATTTGTTTTATTGAATATTGGGTATTTAAAAACTAGCCTAAAGTCCTACCTATTTTCGGACCAATCACTGGCCCAAAATCTAATACCCTAGTCCAAATAACCCCCAGCCCAAATCAATTAACCCAACCTCACAACCCGATCGTGACCCGTTTTTACCACCCGACCGAGTTCCCCTCTAATCGTGGTTGTTGATCTCTGAGATCAACGACCCACATTAAACCTTCCCTTTTAATTACCACCTCATCCCTAACCCTTATAATTTCCCACCGTCCGCCACCCCCATATCCCACCCTCCCTTCTCCATCCTAAGAACCCTAGCCGCCTC
>AWOL01S0020948.1:17109-41439 GCA_000715115.1 Nicotiana otophora
TATATACACACTTTCAAAATAGTACATATGCATCATCATTTAGTTTATAAGCATATATAAATAATTTTCATAATTTTTAAAGGCTTTAAATAGATTTATTTCCGCATTTTTATAACTAGTAATTGTCATTCAAATTATTTTTATGATGATTTAATCATCGAAACTTATCATTTATACCAACATAATATTTTAAATATTTTCAGAGAATGTTTTAATTACATTTGCATTTCTAGGGCTAATTGCATATTTTGCAATAATAGCCCATATTCATGTATAATTACATTATTTATGCAAAAATGACTCTTTATATTTTTATAATGTTAAGTACTTTTTTATAATTATTTTAGTGCACAAATAATATTTTGTTATTTATTAATTACTTTTATAAATTATTTTATTATTAAATATTGTGTATTTAAAAACTAGCATAAAATCATACCTATTTTCGGACCAATTACTGGCCCAAAATCTAAATACCCTAGCCCAAATCAATTAACCCAACCCCACAACCCGGTCGTGATCCATTTTAACCACCCAACCCAGTTCCCCTCTAATCGTGGCCGTTGATCTCTGAGATCAATGTCCCACATTGAACATTCCCTTTTAATTACCACCCTCATTCCTAACCCTAATCATTTCCCACCGTCCGACGCCCCCATATCCCACCTCTCTTCAACCTCTTAAGAACCCTAGCCGCCCCCCTAAAATCTCTCCTAATCCCACACGATATGGGATTCTATGGCTACCCTTTGCCATATACGACCTCTCTTTGGTACTGGTTCTTCTTCTTCTATACTGCTTGCCTAAACATGGCAAGAAGCTCTCATAAGGATCGAACCAAAATCGGTTCAAATCCTTGACTTTTTTGATATTCTGTCTACATTTATCATATTGCTCTTTGTAAGTACGAATATTTGTGTATCTCTTATGGATTCTTACTTACCCTAAAATCAGGGTTTTCAGATCTCTTTTAATCGAACCAAAATAGGTTCGACTCTCTATTTTAAGTATTATTATGTCCATATTCGTCCTATATTCTACTATGGCCTGTTTTTATTATATTTTTGTCAATATTTGTCTTATCCAAAAATTAGGGTTTTCAAATTTTCTTAAATCGGACCAAAATTAGTTTGACCCTCTGAGTTTTAGTGCTATTTGGGTCTATATTCATCCTATGTTATTATGTTTTTGTATATTCTGGTAATATTTATTTTCCTAAAAACTAGGGTTGCTTGACCTCTCCTAAATTGATTCTGAATCAATTTCGCATGTTATTCTTTCCTTTTCTTTTGAGGTTGATTGATTGTTTTCCTTGTCTGTGTGTTTAATTGTTACCACAATATAAACCCATCCCTTTTCCCCCTTTAGATAGAACTAGAATCACTATTCTCTCACTAAAAACTGAAATTTTCTACTCTATACTGGTTCACTATTCGATTCTATTTGGTTCTTGGCCGGCTAAAAGCCAAGGCCACCGGACTTCTACTTTTTCTGACCTCTCTTGGGTGTGAGCACTGCATGGGTTATTGAAACCCTTGGAACTTGACACATTCAGGACTTTGGGTCCTTACTGCAATTTTTTTCTTATTTATCGAACAATCACTCGCTAGTTTCTAACTTTCGCAATGCTTATTATGTTCTAACTAGCATGTTCTCTGAAGTGCATGATCTAATGCATTTCTTTGACTCTTTTCTGCCTAATTCTGCTTGTGATCGCTAGCTTAATAATGCTTTGTACCTAACCTAATTAATTTAGACAAAATGAAGCATCCTTAGCTTAGTTTGTGATAACCTGAAAAATCTATATTGACTATATAGTTCAATCTATGTTCTCTGCCTAATTCTGAACTTCTAATGATCAATTTGATGTTATTAGTATGCCCTAACTTATTTCAAACCTTTACTCTGAATGTTATATGCTCTTATGACTATGGTTATCACCCCATGCATTCTTGCCATATCCAATTTGTACCTCTGACAACTTGTGATCCTTTAAAACCAGTCTGCCTTAACTGACACTCTCTATGTTACCTGATCATGTTTGTATTATAGTGCTTAACTCCTGTGTTTGGTATAATTTAATCCCTTAAGCCCTAAATTAGTTGTATTACTTGGTTTTAATAGTCTAATACCATTGCCTGTTAACTTACAATCCTAGGCTCCCTGTTCCTTATCATATGTCACTCTGCCCTGTGTGTTAATTTGCTTTTGGAGTTCAGTATGTGATTATCTTACAAGTTCGTAAATATTTTCCAAACCTATTACCCTACTACTATTTTCACTGGTTGTTTCTTGTTTAATTCTGGGGCTAGCTGAAAGCCAAACCCATTCCCCTAAGTTTCCTCTATCAACCTCCCTAGTGTGAGCACTGCCCTGGGTTCTTGAAGCCCTTGGAAACTCTGACACACTAGGGTCCAAGGTTCTTTGCCACATTTTTCCTAATTGCTCAACTTTGCCTCATCTTCTCACCTATTGGATAAACCCGTTGGTTTGTGTAAATGGCTATATCTCTCGGACTTTTGATGGTTACTGGATGCGGGCTATTTTGTGTGAATGGAGATTTTTTCTAGGCTGTTGTGAAACTGTGTTGAAGGCCTAGCTAGGCTAGGTATACATTGGGACTGCCTTAGGCCCACTATAGCTATTCTATAATTTTATAATTTATTTCACTCATTGTGCTTGTAATAATGTTATAATAACAATTGGGGTGTTAGTAAAATTGGGAAAATGGGTCTATTATAATGCTTGCATGAAACAGGTAGAAATCCTGCCTATAGGTCTTTAATTTGCTCAAACATGTTCTGCTACCATGTGTTGTTAGATATCCTGCCTATAGGTGTTAATTTGCTCAAACATATTCTGCTCCTATGTGTCGTTAGATAACCTGCCTAAAGGACCTGTGTGCTTAATCCGTCTAACATATTCTACTCCTATATATTTTGTTAGGAAATAAAATGATAAATCTCCCAATTTGCATAATTGCAGCATATTCATTAGATACCAATATTCATCTAGAAATCATGCTTATAGGACTTTGATTGGTTAATTCGATGTTGTAATTATAATTGCTCACTTAGGAGACATGCCTATAGGAGTTAAGTATAAAAATCAGTTTCAATCGCTAATTGTTAGAAATCCTGCCTATAGGGTAATACCACTCGCCTTAATGTGTTGATATTGAACTTTCAAACACTGTTTCATTGCTTAACACTACCGCTATTAGAAAGCATGCCTATAGGATCAAACTAGGTAATTCTGAGTATTTTCAATAGTTATCACGCCAACTACTGCGCAAATCACCTAGAAATCATGTCTATAGGTTTAACCACTTGTAATCTATAATTTCAACAATCAGCTCGCAATACCAGATTCCCTAAAATGTATAGTTGTTTAGAAATCACGTCTATAAAGGTAGCATCTTGCATCTGAAACTGCTTGCATGTTTGAATCCCAAGGTCACATAGAAGCCATGTCTATAGGGCCTAATAGCTTTAATTTGCCTCAATCTTGAAATTGTCTAACGTTTAATGTGAAAATTTGTTCGCGTGCATTTGTTGTCTAAGTGTGGAGGCTAACTTGAGCCCTTAATTGCTTTAACATGAAGTCCAACTTGTTTTACATGTCGCCTAGTTTTATCATTTCTGAGCAGCCTAAGCTAAGTCTAGAAACCATCCAAAATAGAGGTCCAATCGCCTCCTAGGCCATAGGTATGGGAAGGGTAGTGCACGCATAGGGCACGGTTTAGAATCAACTAGTGCGCTTTAGGTAAAAACTTCAAGATAGTAATCGAGTAGCAGGAGATGATAGTCTGTGCCTGCTGAATAATACGAGTAACACCCCACCTCGAGGGAGTTACGAAGTATTATTTATGTTGCACGGGGTGATCCTTTAGGCTAAAAAGCTTAGGACCCCCCCATCTTGTCTTTAAACCAATTATTTGTGTTTACTCAAGGATTTTCTAATAATGATTAGTTTTTCAAACTTCTTGTTTTTATCTCTGACTATTTGACTAATTCATATAATTCAAGTTCGACTGTGACCCACGGTTGTGGACCTCGAGGAGTGCCTAACACCTTCTCTTCGAAGTAATTTGAGCCCTTACCCGATCTTTGGTGACGCAAACTGGTTAAACTAGAGTTATTTGCAAATAGGTACCCTAACGCACCTCAAACCCATTAGGTGGCGACTCTCTCTTTTAACACATTCCTTTAAAAGAGTTGTCACATGTCGAAACCCGATTTAATGAGAAAAAAGGGCGCGACATTTGCCGTTTATCGTGCCATATTTGTAGGATCCCTTTTCGATGATATCGAGGACCTGATACGGTCCCTCCCAGTTCGGGCCAAGTTTTCCTTCATTTGGGTCTCGAGTATTGAGGGTGACCTTCCTCAGAACCAAGTCCCCAATTTTAAAGTGTCGAAGGTTGGCTCTTCGATTGTAGTACCATTTGATCCGTTGCTTCTGTGCGGCCATTCGAACGAGGGTGGCTTCCCGTTTTTCATCTAGCAATTCTAGGCTTATATTCATAGCCCCATTATTTGACTCTTCCGTTGTATATCAAAACTTGACGCTGGGTTCCCCGACTTCAACCAGGATCAGAGCTTCGACGCCATATATTAAAGAGAACGGTGTTGCCCCCGTACTGAATTTTGGCGTTGTTCGATACGCCCAAAGGACTTCAGGCAATATTTCTCTCCATTTTCCCTTAGCATCGTTCAATCTTTTCTTTAGATTTTGAATGATGGTCTTGTTTGTTGATTCGGACTGTCCGTTCCCACTAGGATGATATGGCGTTGACAGGAACCTTTTTATTTTGTGATCTTTGAGAAACTTTGTCACTTTGCTGCCGACAAATTGCTTTCCATTGTCGCATACGATCTCGGCAGGCATCCCGAATCGACATATAATGTGGTCCCAGATGAAGTCTATGACTTCTTTCTCTCTAGTTTTCTCGAAAGCATGTGCTTCAACCCACTTAGAGAAATAGTCAGTCATAAACAAAATAAATTTAGCTTTACCTGGGGTCGATGGTAGAGGGCCGGCGATATCCATTCCTCACTTCATGAATGGCAATGGGGATAAGACTGAGTGGAGTTGCTCTCCGGGTTGGTGAATCATCGGCGCATACTTTTTACATTTGTCGCACTTTCGAACAAACTCTTTTGTATCCTTTTCCATATCGGCCCAATAGTATCCTGCTCTGATTACTTTGTGAACCAATGATTCGGCACCAGAATGATTTCCGTAGGTGCCCTCGTGGATTTCTCATGGGACGTAGTCGGTATCTCCTGGTCCCAAACATATTGCCAATGGTCCATCGAACATTCTTCTATATAGTGTTCCATCTTCGGCCAATGTGAATCGTGCAGCCTTCGTATGTAGAGTCATCGATTCCTTAAGAACCGATGGAAGATTCCCGTTCTTTAGGTACTCGATATATTTGTTCCTGCAATCCCAGGTCAAACTTGTGAAATTGATTTCGGCGTGGCCTTCTTCGATTACTGACCTTGAAAGTTGTGCGACAGTCCCCGAGCTAATCTCGTCGTCTTCGATTGATGACCCCAAATTTGCAAGGGCATCAGCCTTGTTGTTTTGTTCTCGAGGCACATACTGTAGGGTCCATTCTTTAAACCGATGTAGAGTCACCTGCAATTTGTCCAAGTACCTTTGCATTCGATCTTCTCGAACCTTGAAGGTTCTGTTGACTTGGTTTACCACAAGCACGGAGTCATATTTGGCCTCGATGACCTCTGCTATCAAACCTTTAGCTATCTCGAGACCTGCAATAATGGCCTCATACTCGGCCTCATTGTTAGTTAACTTGGAAGTTTTGATAGCTTGTCTAATTGTATCACCCGTGGGCAGCTTCAAAACGATGCCTAGCCCCAACCCTTCACGTTCGAAGCACCGTCGGTGAAGAGAATCCACACCCCCGATGATATACCCGACTTTAATAATAGTTCTTTTTCGACTTCGGGTACGAGGGCTGGCGTAAAGTCAGCCACGAAGTCCGCTAAGAATAAGTATAACAATAACAATAAGTCCGCTAAGCTTTTAGTCCAAACGGCATTACATTATAACAATAAGTACTGTACTTAGTGATGAACGAAGTCTTTTCCTGATTCTCCGGGTTCATTTGTATTTGATTGTACCCGGAATAGGCATCGAGAAAACTAAGGATCTCGTGGCCGGACGTGGCATCGATCATGCGATCGATATTCGGTAGAGGAAAAGAATCTTTAGGACATGCTTTGTTTAAATCTTTATAGTCTACGCATATTCTAAGTTTATTTCCCTTTTTAGGGACTACGACTATGTATGCTAACCATTCGGGATATTTTACTTCCCGAATGGATCCTATTTTGAGACGTTTGGCTACCTCGTCCTTGATGAATGCATGTTTTACCTCGAACTATGTCCTTCTCTTTTGTTTTAGCGGGCGAAACTTTGGGTCCAAGCTTAGTCGATGTGTAGTGATCTCCGGCGGGATCCCTATCATATCTAGGTGGGACCAAGCTTATTGATAAGAAATTTAATGAGTTTTTCCCTAATCTCGGGGGTTAACCCCATACCCAAGTATACCTTTCGATCGGGTAGATGCTCGATCAGTATGACTTGCTCCAGCTCTTCGACTGTTGATTTGGTGGCATCGGAATCCTCGGGGATTATGAAGGTTCGAGGGATCCAGTAGTCCTCATCCTCGTCTGTTCCCTGCTTCTCCGACTGAGTCGACGCTGGTGGTTGTGGTTGTTATTTAGCTTCTTGTTTTTCTTTGGAATCCAATCCCTTTGTTGATGAAAGCGTTGATACCGGTGTTACTTCGTCGACCGTAAAAAAAATTTGGCAGCATGATGTTCCTCATACACTGTTTTTACTCCATCAGGTGTTGGGAACTTCAGCATTTGGTGAAGGGTTGAGGGACTGCCCTCATGTTGTGAATCCAGGGTCTTTCGAGCAGTGCTTTGTATCTCATATCGCCATCGATCACATGGAACTTTGTTTCTTAAATAGTTCTGGCTATATTTGCTGGTAGGATGATTTCACCTTTAGTTGTTTCACTCACCATGTTGAAGCTATTGAGAATCCGAGCTGTGGGTATGATCTGATCTTGTAGGCTGAGATGCTCCACGACCCTCGATCGAATAATATTGGTCGAGCTTCTTGGATTAATTAAAGCACGTTTAACCTGAATTTTATTCATAAGGATAGAGATTACCAAAGCATCATTGTAGGGTTGTGAGACCCCTTATGTTTCCTCATCATTGAATGATAAAGTGCCTTCTGGCATATAGTTTCGAGTTCGTTTTTTCCTGGTGATTGATACTTTAGTGTATTTGGGACACTGGACCTTATGGAATATTGACCCCACCAACGATCATGTGAATCACGTGTTGTGGTTCTTCCTACTCGTTTTCCTGTTTACATCCTTGTCTCTGAAATGGTTTTTAGCTCGGTCGCTCAAGAATTCTCGAAGGGGACCCTCGTTGAATAGACGAGCCACCTCCTCCCTTAGTTGTCTGCAGTCTTTGGTTCTATGATCATGCGTACTATGGTATTTGCATATTTGATTGGGATTTCTTTGGGATGGATCGGTTTGTAGAGGTCTGGGTCATCTAATATCTTTGATTCTCCCAATGGCTGACACAATACCTGATGCGTCGATGCTGAAGTGGTATTCTGATAATCGAGGTGCTTCTGTGGGATCGGCATATTTATCAAAGCCACTTTTGCTCAAAAGCCTTCGAGAGCTCTGTCCTCGATCGTTCCTTCAATCATTTCGGATGGGATTGCAGCTTGGGCCGTTGTTTCTACGATCTATTGGTTGATACCAATCTCTGTTCGACCGGGGTTCTCTGTCGATATCCCTTTGAGTTCTGCCGACGGGCCTGTTTGGATAAATGGAACCGAAAAGGGTCCCCAATTGATCATCCTCGACCCTGATATTTGACTGGTACCGATTATGTACATCGGCCCAGGTTACCGTTGGATATTCAATTAAATTTTTCTTTATCTGCCGTGATGCCACCGAACTTCGTTCATTCAAACCTTGAGTAAAGGCTTGAACAGCCCAATCGTCTGTGATCGGTGGTAGTTCCATGCGTTCCATTTGGTACTGAGGTATGAGTTCCCTCAACATTTCGTTGTCTTTTTGTTTCACCTTGAAGAGGTCTGACTTCCAAGTCGCAACCTTTATTGCTCTGGCATGTGCCTTTACGAAGGAGTCTGCAAGCATGGCAAAGGAATCGATGGAATTAGGCAGCACATTGTGGTACCATATCATTTCTCTTTTCGACAAGATTTCTCCAAATTTCTTCAGTATAACAGATTCAATCTCATTGTCTTCCAAGTCATTCCCTTTTATTGCGCATGTATATGAAGTGACATGCTCGTTAAGGTCTGTAGTCCCATTGTACTTAGGAATTTCTGGCATACGAAATTTCTTCGGAATGGATTTCAATGCCACACTTGGAGGGAAAGGCTTCTGCACGAATTTCTTTGAATCCATACCCTTTAGAATCGGTGGTGCCCCCGGTATTTGGTCAACCCGGAATTGTATATCTCTACTTTCTTGTTATTTGCCTCGATTTTCTTTTCTCCCGATTTAATCCGTTTAGTGAGCTCCTCGAGCATTTTCATAATGGCGGAGTTAGTCCCCGATTCGTTGGCGTTCGACCTTTCCGGCACAAGCTCCGTCCTGTGGACGACTTCTGGTTCGATCCTACTCGGTGTTCGGTGCTGATTTTGTAGTTGAGCTATAGCGGCTTGTTGAGCCTGTAACATTTCGAATATCAATTGGAGGCTAACTCCACCATCTTTTCTGCCCTGCGTACCTCGACTACCTGATTGAAATTCCCTGCATACGCTACCTTCGGGATCAACGCTCAAATTTGCATTTAGGACAACATGTGAACTGACATCGACGGGATTTATAATTGGTGTTCCCTCGAGGTCAGCCTGAGGCATCTCGATCCCTGGGGCGGCTATATTATCATTTTCCCCATGAAATCCGAGGTTGTTGTCACCATGTGTAGGCGCTGCTTGTGAGTTTGACATGTTTATCCTGAAAACAAATATTCTTACAAGAACAAATGTAAAGCAGTGTGTGTTATCGGAATCGGTATTAAGCATTCACTATTATCCTTAGCCCCACGGTGTGCGCCAAACTGTTTACCCTTAAAATTGGATAACAATTAAACTTATAATATGGTTCTAAGGACACGTGATTTCACTTAATACCAATTGATAAATATGAAGATTAATAACATAAACTAACTATAAATTAAAGCGAACCCGAGTTGAAACGGAATTCAACCCTCGAGCTAGGGTGCCCTCGAACTTATTGATACCAAAATAGTTAAAAATAAAGCAAGCTGATGAACAAGAGAGTATAAGCTAAAGAGAGAGCGCTATATTGTCTTTTTGATGCGAGAACAATATATCCCTTGCAAATGGTTAGTATTCCCCTTTATATAGTTTAGGAATTCTACTTATGGTATAACTCTAATTGGAGAAGGAAATCCCATGATTAGCTAATTAACCATTCCTGATATGATCCGTTCCGAGATTTCCGCCATGATCTTCGATCAGTCACAGATATTTCGCCTTTCCGTTATTATGTTATCTTCGATCTTGCTCGATGCTTGTCTCATTCGGTCTCGATCGTTGCTGGCCTCGATCTCGACAGGTACCTCGAATCCCGAACTTGGTACCTTGTCCTCGTACCTTGGTCTGATCTATTACGGGGCCGACCTTCGATGCAGCTCCCTAGTCCCGGTCAGATAGAAAAATTGGGTGGGCTTGATTTTAACCGTATACAATTATATTTGTGAAATTTATCGTGGATTTCTATAGATGAAAAGACCATCTTTTGTTAAAATGCCAAGCATATCCTATATTTTGTAATCTGATCCCGGGGTATTAATTTTTAAAATTGCAAATATACGATTTTGTTGGTTAACAAAGTACTTTACTATAACTCCAACTGGAGCAGAAAATTTTATTTGATTTCTTCTAATTAATTAAGCATCTAGTCTAGCTCCGTCCTCCCTAGTTAATCTAACATATTGATAAAACATTAAATAAGATAAACTCTAAAATCATAACAGGCTGCTTCTTCCGTCCTCCAATTCAAGTAAATCAACAAAAACGTGGCTAACTGCGGTGGTTACTTCCTAGAAATAGACACACTAAATTTTGGCAACACTAGTTTAAGCCTAAGCAACAGCTTATCCTATTTTTATTTTTATTTTTTGGGTCCAACAGCTTATCCTATTGAAAAACATTGGATTTAACTATATCATAAAGAGAGACACATTTAATTTCAAATAAAAAATGGAGCCAATTGAGAAATGTAAATAAAATGGTCCATGGCTATTTAATTAAGGAAACAATAAATAACATACTGCTAAAAGTTTTAGAAAAAATTTATTCCTAAGCGTAGCTTGACACTTTAGAAAATCAAAAATTAACGAGAAACAAATATGCCCGATAAAAATAATCTCCACAGTTTAATTCATGTATTACAAATTCATGCTTTACTATCTTTGCGTTATAACGAGTGACTTGTTAAAACCAAACTATTTCAAAACGGAAGTCGCCACACACCAGTCCCGTTTGCGTCCATTTTTAGCATCCACATCAAAAAATACATCCAAATTCCAAGCAACAAGAATATGGTTGAAGCTATCTCCATCATCCGATCTAATCAATGCTCAAAACATTGTCGGGATATTCTGAAAGATAAAAAAAAATAAAAATATTAAGCATTAAGTAATTCACAAATATAAATATATGCACAATGAGTTAAATGTATAAAATTACCTTTTTCAACTATTTCAAGTTTTTGGATTTCTTCTAAAATATCTTCAATGTTGCATTCTTTGAGAGTTGACCTGAGCCATTGTTGAGTGCAAATTAGAGCTTCTACCGTCTTTGGCGATAAAGAACTTCGATATGAATCAAGAATCCTCCCACTAGTACTAAAAGTCGATTCAGATGCAACAGTAAAAACGGGAATTGCAAGAACATCTCTTGCAATCCTAGAAACAATTGGATACCTTTTACTTGCATCTTTTCACCAAGACAAGATATTAAAATGTTTGGCCAACTCCAAATTATCTATCAAATACCTCTCAAGATCAGTCTTACTTCCTTCATTATCTTGCTCTTGCAAATATTTTTCCCATTGTGATTTCCATATCTCTCCAGTATCACCTTCACTCATCGTACTAACTTGTCTCCTCAGAATTTTCAGCAGAAGAATCTTTATAGCGATTATACAAGCGAGATAGAGTATCTATCACTTTGTCTGATCTCAAATATCCCGCCACAGAACCANGAAACAAGAATTGCAAGAACATCTCTTGCAATCCTAGAAACAATTGGATACCTTTTACTTGCATCTTTCCACCAAGACAAGATATTAAAATCTTTGGCCAACTCTAAATCAACTATAAAATACCTCTCAAGGTGTAATTGGTTACTCTTAATAGTATGAAGCCTTTATGGGAAATATCCTATGGGCTTGACCCAAAGCGAACAATATCACATTATGTTAAGAGTATCTTTGGACTGCTTTGTCCTGACTTTTGGTTTAGAGCCAATGGTTTAGCAGGACTATGGAGTTGGCAGACTGTGGCGTGTGGGGCCGGCTTAGTGCATTTGCCCGTCTACGGGGTTTACGACCTTACCCATAGCTTTGAAGACGCATACACAACCTTTGGGCTTCGGAGACCGTAAATACTCAAAATCATGTGGATGTCATACAGTTAATCTCCAATTTAACCCATGAATGGTGATAGTAGGGGTGTTCATGGTTCGGTTTGGGTCGGTTTTTACCTTTAAAAAATCAAATACGTCAGTTATTTAAATTGTTGAACCAAATTAACAGAAATTTATAGATTTCGGTTTTTGTCGGGTTTTTTTCGATTTTTCGGTTTTTGTCGGGTTTTTTATGAATACATGAGTTGTGGCCTTTATGATTCCTTTTGGAAAGGGGTTTGCTTTCGGTTGAATGACTAGTAATGAGAAACTCAATAATGAAATGACTAGATAAAGAAACAAGGTGTCCCAACTTTTCACAAAAAGCACATAACAAATTTCTGGCTCCTTTAGAACTCTAGCCAAAGAGTACAGCTAAAAGAGAGAAGTTATATGACCTTTCTGGCTACATAGAAAAATTAGACAAGCATGTCCAATTTCTATATCACTCACTACTCAGACCTGTGCACTTAAAACTTCATTACACAAATAAATACACATCTACAATCCCTCATGAAAAAAGAAATGAAAACTTGTAGTTGAAGATGGAGATACTCACCAGAGACACACATTAATGCTATTTTATCACCCCCAACTTTAGAAAGTTAACAGAAGATTGCAAGTCATAAAGTTTATATTACAATAATAAAATTATAATAGGATACTATAAAACAGTTTTTCATATGGTAAAGTAAAGCATCCACATCAAAAAATACATCCAAATTCCAAGCAACAAGAATATGGTTTAAGCGAGTTCCATCATCCGATCCAATCAATGCTCAAAACATTGTCGGAATATTCTGAAAGATAAAAAAATTGAAAATATTAAGCATTAAGTAATTCACAAATATAAATATATTCATAATGAGTTAAATGTATAAAATTACCTTTTTCAACTATTTCAAGTTTTTAGATTTCTTCTAAAATATCTTCAATGTTGCATTCTTTGGGAGTTGACCTGAGCCATTGTTGAGTGCAAATTAGAGCTTCTACCGTCTTTGGCGATAAAGAACTTCGATATGAATCAAGAATCCTCCTACTAGTACTAAAAGCCGATTCAGATGCAACAGTAGAAATAAGAATTGCAAGAACATCTCTTGCAATTCTAAAAATAATTGGATACCTTTTACTTGCATCTTTCCACCAAGACAAGATATTAAAATTTTTGGTCAACTCCAAATCATCTATCAAATACCTCTCAAGATTAGTCTTACTTCCTTCATTATCTTTCTCTTGCAAATATTTTTTCCATTGTGATTTACATATCTCTCCAGTATCACCTTCACTCATCGTACTAACTTGACCTCCCAAAATCTCATCAGAATTTTCAGCAGAAGTATATTTATAGCAATTATACAAGCGAAATAGAGTATCTATCACTTTGTTTGATCTCAAATCTCCCACCACAGAACCATAAGATTTAGAAAAAATAAACTTCACATACCTCGTCTTATACCGAGGATCCAACACAACAACGACAAATAATAATATATTCATATTATCAAAGTCACCCCAATATTTATCAAACTTGAGTTTTATCTTAACAACCATATCAATCAGAACTTGATCATCACCTTGAGAATTTTTGGCAATAAAGTTAAGAAGATAAAAAAGCTCATGGAAGAAAGAATTTGAAGTAACATACAAAGTTCCTTAAAATTTCAAAGTAATCTGGTAGAAAATGTCAAGAAACTTTGTAAAAACTTTTACCTTCTTCCAATCATCCCCACTTGGGTGCGCTGCTTTTTCAATCATATTTAGACAATACTTTTGGTACTTGTTATCATCAATATACATTCTTGAAAAGGCCTTCTCAAATTTTATAGTTGTACTTATCATCATATAAGTTGAGTTCCACCTGGTTTCAACATCTAAACTCAAAATGCCATGGCTATCTTACCTTTTCAACAATTGATTTAAAGGAAGCTAATCTTGCAGAAGAGGACTTAACATACTTCACAGAATTTCTGACCCGAGAAATAGACTCAATATGATCACTTAATCCTTCTTTTACAATTAAATTTAAAATTTGAGCATTACATCTAACATGTAGAAAGTCATTTCCCAAGATGATTCCTTTCCAATCCTCAATCCTCCCTTTCAAGTGTCTAATTGTTGCATCATTAGCAGTTGCATTATCTAGGGTCACAGTAAATAGATTTTTAATTCCCCAATCTAACAAACAAACATCAATACCCTTTGCAATCGTTTCATCCTTGTGATCTGGAACTTCAAAAGAGTTCAGAATTTTTTTTTACAAGTTCCAATTATCATCAATCCAGTGGGCAGTTATAACCATGTAAGTTAGGTTTTGGAGCGATGTCTGCGTATCACTAGTGAGACATATATGTTGATTTTGAATATGCTTGTTAAGCTTTTCTTTTTCCTCATGATAAATTTTTAAACATTGCCTAGCAATAGTCAAACGAGAGGGTAATTCAAAATTAGGTACAACAATTGATATTAATCTTTTAAAACCTTCCCCATCGACGACTTTAAATGGTTGTTCATCAATGATCACAAATTCATCAATAGACCTTCTTACTTCATTGACATTATACATAACTCTTTCCAGTTTACAAGTACCAACACTACATTCTTGTCCGCTTTCTTTAATTGGGTAAGACCTGAATGTCGTCTGTGTTCTGTCAATGAATCTAAAAGGGGATTTCTTACAAACAATATTCAAATGGTTCCATAATGTAGTAGTCCCATTTTTCTTAGTATCGGAAGCAAAAGTTTTAGTACAGAAACTATATTTTGACTTATGCTTACCATCTTTATCAAAGACTTTGGAAAAGTATTTCCAAATGTCTGATATTTTCCTCCCAAGACCAGAATCATTTTCAGAAGGTGCTGCTCTTTTATGCTCTTTAGGAGGAGTAGGAACACTTGAATCAATAACTAGAGTATTGTTGCCTTCAAGTTGAAGAATTTCCTGAACCTCGGCTTCTGAATCCGTCTGCTAAGAGAGACGAAACAGGCAAACAGTTGTCAAGAACAAAAAGAACTACATAAGAGATACAAAAATACTTTACAATTTTATGTAAATTATTTTCAAATTTATCCATTAAAAAAAAGATAACTAGTTGGGGTTAAGACCAAAAAGAAAGGCAAAAACCTGCTCATTTCTCATAATTGTGGTTGCCATCGGTCGCTATCAAGAATTTTAGAGGAAAAGAGGAGAGAATTTTGTTTGGCCCGGAAGCTGCGTATGTTTTATTGTGAAGGGGTGAAAGAGAATCAAATATACCCTAAGGAATTAAAGACTTTTTGTCTGAACATGCTAAATTGACTTAGGCCCATTTCAGTTAAAGAAATATTTCAAAGGTTAGGCCCAAGAGTGCAAAATATTACATATACTGTAAAGCAAATTTTAGAAATAATATATATATATATAATTTTTAAAATAGGTATCTATATGATCGGTTTGGTTCGTTTTTTTTGTATAAAACCAAAACCAAACCAAATTTTGTCGGTTTTTTAAAATTAAAAACCAAACCAAGTTAAACCAAAAAGATGTCGGTTTTTTTTCTCGATTTGGTTTGGTTTGGTTTTCGGTTTAGTTCGGTTTTTCGATTTTTTGCGAACACCCCTAGGTGATGGGACATGTGAAACTTAGATCAATGGGGAGACTGTTGGATGTGTGTGAATAAAGTTCCACATGGAAAGTAAAAAAGAAAACGAAGCTACTTATAAGGAGTTGGATACTCTTAATGGTGTGAGGCCTTTTGGAAACAATTGTGCGGGTTTTGCCCAAAGCGAATAATATTACACCATGTTAAGAATATATTTGGGCCGTTTTAGCATAAAACTTCAAGCATTCTCATGATGCTTCCCATCAACTGCAATGGTTCCACACAGGGGCGGACCCACGTGGAGAGGTCGGGGGTCACTGGTACCCTATAGGCTCGGGAAAAACTATGTAGTATATATTATTGTATATATATCTAGGACCCCTATAATAATTTTGGTGTGCCCCCAAATGAGCAATGACCCATGGTTGCACTGGTTCAATAGGTTGTTAAGTTCCTTTCTGTAACGACCCGGCCGGTCGTTTCGAGAGTTATAGCCTCGTTTTCCCCATTTTCTACTTCTTTTTGTATTATTCAGCTATATTATGTTATGTCGGGTTAGTTGGTTCTGGACCGGAGTGGTTTCGGAGTGAACTGAGATACTTAGTCTCTAGTAGAAACTTAAGTTGGAAAAGTCAATCGGATATTAACCTATGTGTAAACGATCTCGAATTTGAATTTTGATGGTTCCGTTAGCTCCGTTAGGTGATTTTGTACTTAGAAGTGCGCCCGGAATGTGATTTGGAGGTCCGTGGTAGAATTAGGCTTGAATTGGCGAAATTGGAAATTTGGCGATTTCGGTCGGCAGTGAAAAATTTGATATCGGGGTCGTAATAGAATTCTGGAAGTTGGAGTAGGTTGATAGTGTCATTTGTGATGTGTGTGCAAAATGTTAGGTCATTCGGACATGGTTTGGTTAGTTTCGACATCGGTTTCCGAATTTGGAAATTTAGAAGTTCTTAGGCTTGAATCCGAGGATAATTTAATGATTGGATGTTGTGAGTAATTCGAAGGTTCGACTAAGTTTGTATGTTGATATATGACTTGCTGGTATTTTTGGTTGAGGTCCCGAGGGCCTCGGGGTGATTCCGCGTGGTTAACGGATTTGTCGAAGTTGGAATTTACAGCTGGAGCTACTACTATTTTTGCACCTTCAGAAGAAAGCCTCGCAGGTGCGAGGCTGCTAGTGCGCGTGGGGAGTGCGTAGGTGCGGGCAACGCTGGGCCAAGGCTGGGAACGCAGGTGCGAAGAATTGTCCGCATCTGCGAGCCCGCAGGTGCGAGGCCTTGAGCGCAAATGCGGAGATGAGAATTTTGGGTTGGTTTTGCATATGCGCACCAGGGACCGCAGATGCGAGAAAGGTATCTGCAGGTGCGGAAGCTGGGGGATTTAGTGAGTTGAGCAGGTGTGGCTCCTTGGACTGCAGGTGCGGTCGCGCGGGTGCGAGAAAATGGCCGCAGGTGCGAAAAACCTAGGCAGAAACCATAAATAGAACCCTTCGCGATTTTGGTGCATTCTTCACTATTTCTATTCAGTTTTTGGAAATTTTGGGAGAGATTTGAAGAGGGAATCAAGGGGGTTTCATTGAGGTAAGTTACTTGAGCCCTAATACTTATATATATGGTGAGTTTTCGTTGTTTAATCATGGTAATTAGTGAAAATGAGGGGTTAGAGATTGGAATTTTTGGAGAGTAATTTAAGGATTTGAAAGAACAAACGATGTCGGATTTTGATGAATTTAGTGTGGTTAGACTCGTGAGTGAATGAGCTTTCTAGTTTTGTCAATTTGGTTGGATTTCGAGACGTGGGCTTGGGGCCGATTTTGGGTTTTGGTCTAATTTTGAAGCTTTTCTTGTGGAATTCATTCCATTAGCGTATATTGATGGTATTGTACTGATTGTGAATAGATATGGAGCATTTGGAGGCCGAGTCCAGAGGTAAGAGCACTGTGTGGTAGAGATTTGACCGGTTTAAGGTAAGTAACGATTGTAAATCTAGTTTTGAGGGTATAAAATCCCGAATTTTGTATCATTCTACTATTTTTAGTGATGCACATGCTAGGTGACGGGCGTGTGGAAGTGCACTGTTGGGGATTTTTGACTTGGTCCGTCCCGTAGCAACTATAAAGTAGCATACCTTGTTGAAACCATATGATACTTATATGTTTTAGAAAACATTTCTGTAAATTGTGTTGAATGCCATATTTGGGCCTTGCGACAATGCTGCTTGGACCCTTAGGGGCTGTTTCTTACCATCCTCTCATTGTTTTCGATTGAAAATCTATACTCAGTCATGTTATACTTGTTTACCACATAACTCAGTTTTATGACTCTATTTTGATGCTTATAAAGTTTTGGGTTGAATGCCCTGTTTTACTGAAAATGTCCGAGTGGCTTGAGAGGTTTATGACTGAGTGAGGCCGATGGCCTGATTTATGAGGATGAGTGTGGATCGGGGCTGCCCGCCTGCAACATATTTTATTATTATGGCACGTGAGTTATCCGTGCAACACGTGAGTTGTCCGTGCAGCACGTGAGTTGTCCGTGCAGATTATAGCGCTTGGGCTGAAGGAGCCCTTCCGGAGTTTGTACACACCCCCAGTGAGCGCAGGTACCTACTGAGTGCGAGTGTCGAGTGCTGAGTGTTGAGTGACTGAGAGGTATGAGTGATTGTGAGGTATGCCCGAGTGGCAAGAGTGATTGTGAGGTATGCCCGAGTGGCACGAGTGACTGTGAGGTTTGCCCGAGGGACTGTTTATGAGTGATGTTTTGCCCGAGGGACTGTTTATGATTTCATCATTTTTGCTCACCTTTGCATTTTTCCTCTGTCTGAAAACTGTTGAAAAATATCTTTAAATGATTTTTTTTCTGGAACTGGGTTAAACGAGATGTTTTGATTCAAATCCTGATTTTTAAAAACATATGGTATTTTACTGAGATTTCCCGATATGAATATTATACGCTTTATTGCTCGTTACTACTGCTCAGTCTTTATTTATTATTATTACTTACTGAGTTGGCGTACTCACGTTACTCCCTGCACCTTGTGTGCAGATTCAGGCGTAGCTTGTCACGGTAGCGGTTATTGAGTGTTTTGGTTGTAGATTTTCTTGGAGATAGCAAGGTAGTTATTTGGCGATCGCAGCCCCTGCTCTTCTCCCTCTTATCTTCCTCTAGTTGTATTTAGCTATTTTTCAAGCTGAGTTAGCCTTGATATTGTTAGACAGATTGTATAGATTCTCATGACTAGTGACACCCCAATGTCGGGCTTTTCCTTCTGCACTTTTATTTTGATTGGAACTCCTTTACGAAGGTTTTTATGTTAAATAACCTTGAAATTATCTTTAAAATGAAAATATCGGTTTGTTTTGGAAATGAGTCGGCTTGCCTAGTTCCACGATAGGCGCCATCACGACAGGGGTTAGTTTTGGGTTGTGACACTTTCCCTCACCGCGAGACCCAAGATCGAGACCCAACACCAGCATTACTTTACTTTTTCTTACTTTTTTCCTTTTTTAATTCAACGGCAGTTTAGTACTCCATATTTAGTAGTAAACTTGATTTATTTCTTTTTTAATTCAAACATTAATTTAATACTAGTACATAGAAGTCACTTTTTTTTCTTTTAAAAGCTCTCCATCTAACGCTCCAAAACTCAACTTCTCTTCACGATCTTCTACACAAAATAGCAAAAACTCTATTGGATATATATTTGTCTAGACTTTGAAAAGTTAATAAAGAGACATAAAAATATTGATTAAAGACAAGTAGGAAAGGGGGATAAAATATATCATTATATTAACTAGTTCCATTAATCAATAATCTTTATCTCTAACCAATTCTTATTATTATTTTATTTAGAAAAAATAAATACAACTAAAACCCTTCTCCTTCAACGTTTACTTCGTCAAAGTAGCAAGTATCCATTGAATCTGCAACGTCGATTGAGACTTTTTGGACTACTTACACACCTTTATTAGTCTTGATTTTGTTTACGTTTTTTATATTTTTGAACATTCTTTCGTCCACGAACTCATAATCACTAAGTTTTCAAAGAGTTGCACGCCAAACTTTATTACCAGTAATATTATTTTCATATTTACGTTAAAGATAATGGTACCCCGCAGTGTTTAAATCTTGGGTCCGCCTCTGGTTCCACATATGCGCGTTTGGACATAAGAATTGTGAAATTCCAAAACAAAGTGAAATGTTTTTCAAGTGAATATGTTATTTAAAAATTAGAGTTGTGTTTGGACATGAATACAATTTAGTGTTGTTTTTGAATTTTTGTGAGTGATTTAAAGTGAAAATTTTGAAAAATAAGTACTTTTTAGAGTTTTTCAAATTTCCAAACAATTTCGAAATTCAATTTCAAGTGATATTTGAAATTTTCATAGCTAAACACTGATTCTGAAAGAAAGTGAAATATTTTTTTTATGGCCAAACGGACGCAAATCTCCTCACCTTTTGACTTTGGGATATTTGCTTTTGATCATATTTTCAAAATCCTTAACGATCGCCTATATCCCTAACAAGCATTCAATAAAGTGTAAGTCCCTAATGTTGCCACAAATCAACCAAATTTTTTGTTTACCATTAATCTCATTCCCTCTGAAAATCATGTTGATCATTCGACGAGAAGGATATTCTCTTGTCTTCGAGGGTTTCGCATTATCCCAGTTACGGCAGTAGTTATTTTTAGCATGGTTGCTTTAGAACTCTCTGAGTTGGTCGTTTTTCAGCAATGTCGCCACCTCCACGCGTAGATATCGGCATTCCCCAATTCGGTGGCCATTAGTCCCATGATACTCACACTATAGATTAAGATCCCTCTGACTGGGATCAAATTTCATCGGCATCGGGAACCGTGCTTCCTTAATGTTCCTCATCGCTGATACCAGTTCTACTACGCTGGCATTAAAGTTATACTCGGACAATCTAGGGTAAGTGGAATCCCGGGAACCTGATATCTTTTTGTCTTGCAACGATCTGTTATTTTGGCCACGATAAACTTTCCTATCGGTAGCGAACCTGTCCGCCGATCGAAAATCTCAGTCGCGTCCTTTGGCCCTTTCGTAGTACAAACCCGGCCTTTAGAAGACCGTCGATCTACGTCGAAATCATCCTTCAACTTTTCCTTATTCTTCTCTCTATACTGACCGTTGGTTGATGTCGGAAAACCGAGCTGGTCATCCTCTATTCTTATCTTCGATTCGTAGCTATTGTGGACATCTGCCCATGTTGTTGCATGGAACTCAACAAGACTTTATTTCAGTTTTCGGGAAGCGTCAGAGCTCCTCGGGTTCAGCCCCTTAGTAAATTCCTCAGCTGCCTATTTATCTGGAATGACCGGTAGCAGCATTCATTCCTTCTCAAGTTCGATCACGAACTCTCGCAGCAATTCAGACTCTCCTTGCGCAGTTCTGAATATATATGCCTTTCAGGCATGCACTTTCCTAACCCCGACATTGGCCTTGATAACAGAATCTGCGAGCATCTCGAAGGAATCTATTGAATGCCTGGGTAGAAGTGAATACCATGTCAAGGCCCCCTTCGTAAGGGTCTCCCCGAACTACTTCAGCAAGACTGACTCAATCTTATACAGAGCTAAGTCATTTCCTTTCACTACCGTTGTGTAGGTGGTGATGTGCTCCTAAGGATCCAAAGTCCCCTTATATTTTGGCACATTTGGAATTTTGAACTGCTTCAGGATTAACTCCGGTGCCGCGCTCGATTTGAACGGCAACTAGGTGTATTTCTTTTAGTCTGGTCCTTTCAACACTGGCAGCGCACCCGGGACTTGGTTTATTCGGGGGTTTATTTCCCTCATAAATCGCATGAGTTCGGTTTTAAAGTGAACATTCCCATTATTGTTACCAGATCCGTTGTCGTTTCCCCTGGCTCCGTCGAAGTCGAATCCACCCCTCGGGGTGTTGTTATCAACCATTTGTGCTGTTTGGTTTGCGGGAGCACTTGGAGGAATTGGACCCCTACCATTCGCATTGTTTGAAACACCCGACAATGCTTGTCTCAACTTTAATTTGTCATGACCTAATCTTGTCGCGAGAGATGGCCCATAATAGCCATTTGTTGTTCCCCTAGGATTCTCACCATTTACACAACGTGCTCATCTTCAGCATCATCAGGAATTTCCTCCCGAACTTGTCGTGGATATCGTCTGCCATGGACCGGTGTGGCTACATCCTCCTTGTTGCGGGTATTACTAATCAAATCTTCATGTTGAGACTGATTTCCTTGTGCCTCAACGTTGTGTGCGATGTTGACATTGTTATCTGCCATTTTTTTTTATAATTTTTCGCTAAGAAATAAAGAATTAAATAGGTTAGTAATAGATGCGAGGAACAACTCAATTACACAACTGTCTGAGACCCACGGTGGGCGCCAAACTGTTTACCCATAAAACAATACAGTTGAATTTGTAATATGGTTTATAGACAAGCAAATCGATTTGATCTCAAAATGATAAATAAATTAAATAAAATGCAAGACTTAGCATTGAAATCGAGATAAGACAGCAAATAGCTTGGTTCCGGGAGCAGAGATTCCGAAGGGAGTAATTAAAATATCAATAGACAAGAAATAAAGTGCTATTAATCTTTATAATAATATGTAGCACAAGTTTGTCAGAAAATTCGCCCCCTTTACAATGGTTGTTGAAGTAACTATTTATAGCTGCACCTAGGGAATAAGGTCCTAGGATCAAGCCCCTCTTAGATGACAATTATGGGGGCATTGATGAATGTGTAATGACAGGCTATGAATGCTAAAATTCTCTATAACGGGTTATGTATTTAATACTGAAGAATATTCTTCATTGAATGTCATCGGGTGGCAAACATTCGTTTGTCTTTATTAGCAATATTCCCTTCGGGGTCTTTCCAGTGCCAACCGAAGCTGCTGTCCCCGGTCTTAATTTTTACTTGCCTCGCTTTTTGTTTTTCTTCGGCAAAACGTGTTGCTCTATTATTCGAGTACTTACCACGAACTGATTTAACCCTGTACACCTAATTCCCAAACTTTTTTTCTCTTCAGTTTACCCTAATGTGCAAATTGCTCAAATCACCTGAACCTTTTATCTAAATCCATTATTAGTGGAGATTGGATGAATTGTACGACAAATCCAAAGACGAAGTGAGGCATTGATACCTTCATTCCCAGGACTCCATTTCTCATTCTACTTCAACTTCAATGAATTAAGGATTGCTGTTGGCATTTGATTCACTTTTCAAGTGCGTTTTAGGCATTTTCATGGAGTTTAGAGTTTGCTTCAAGAAATTGAGCATAACGTTGTTGGCGGTCCAGTGGCGGATGCAGTGTACTAGTTATGGATTAAACTGAACCCATAACTTTTGATGTGGAGTAAAAACTTTTGTATAAAAATTCATTATAACTAGAAAAATAGTAGATATGAACCCATAACATTAAAAATATAACGAGTTCAATTCTAAAAACCTTATAACTTGAACCCATATAATTTAAATTCTGGATCCGCCTCTAGTTGTTGGTGATGAACTTTACCTATTTGGTGATGAAATTATAACA
Organism: Nicotiana otophora; assembly: GCA_000715115.1. Classification (NCBI taxonomy): domain Eukaryota; kingdom Viridiplantae; phylum Streptophyta; class Magnoliopsida; order Solanales; family Solanaceae; genus Nicotiana; species Nicotiana otophora. The sequence goes on from AWOL01S0020948.1 coordinate 40,007, forward strand.
GTAAGACTGCTTTGCTTGCTCTCTGAGCAACTCAAATAATTGGATGATTAATTAAAATGGTTTCTTTGTCATCTGTGATTGTTATCTCTTTATGTGTTTTGGTGTGTATTGTTGAGGTTTTTATTTAAGATGATATAATCTTAAAAATGAGGGTGAATGGAAAATGGAGGGAAAATAAAATTTTTGAGTAAAATTTTAAGTTTTCCCCTCTTGACAATGAGACATTGTCTCATATTGGAAGAGGAAAAGATTTTTGGTGGGTATATATATAATTGCTCTTTTTGTAGCTCTTAAAGAGTTAAGAAGAAAGCAAACCTCGCGCCATCGTCGTCGTTGCTCGCTCGGCTCGGCTCGGCTTCGGCTTCGGCTTCGGATTTGGTCAAATAATCGATTCTCTTCTTGTAGCTCTTAAAGAGTTAAGAAGAAATCAAGCCTCGCGCCGTCGTCGTCGCTCGCTCGGCTTCGGATTTGGATTTGGTCAAATGATCGATTGATTGATTAATTTTTTGGACCAAATTTATTTGTTAATAGTAAATATTAACGTAAGATTATCCGCATTTATAAAGGATATGTTCCAATCCATGTATTGACCAAAGCAGCCGCCTAATGCTCTTCCCACCATGGCCAAGTGCTTGCTCCACAAACAAGCTAGTGCATGCTCCACCATGGGGGGTGGAGGGTCGTTCATCTTCAAAGCTGGCTGCTATAAATATGTGCAGCAGCTGTTGAAGAAAGACACAACATCAACACACCAAAAACTGAAAAACGTTGGCTATACATTGCACTCCCTCCTCTCAGCATTTCCATATGATTTTCTGAGTTTCTACTCCTTTGTTCTGCATTATTTTAACTTCAAACAAAGCAACTGTAAGTGTGATTTGCTACCGAACTTTGTGTTTGCTGAAATACTGGGGTTTGAAGTACCGCTATGCCAGTGTGTGATTCGTTCTATCCTGGGAGAAAATAATCCATAACCTTGGGTATTAGGAGGGGATTAAATTCCTTAAGGAAATACTGTGAATTCAGTGGGCTCGAATATGATTTATTGTTTCATTACGATAATCTATATTTCGCAGAATTATTATTTACAAATACAGCAATATTGGCGGGAATAACAAGCTTAAGGAATTTAATATTTATTTCTGTATTTATGTTATTCTTATTATTCTACAAACTAAAACCTTTGTGGTTTTGTGTACTCCCGTTTTGGAGAGTTAAGCCTTCGTGGCATTTTGTTGGAGATTAAAATCTATGTGATTTTTACTCCTGTTTGAAAACGTATATTAAATGTTTGTTTGTGTAATTTTTTTACAGAAAAAATCACGACAAAGCGTTCATTCTCTGGAGTTTTATCTGGCAGATCAGGAACATCTTCCTTGATGAACTTCTGTAGACATAACGTAGTTAAGTAGAAGAACATCTTCTGCTGCCAG
>AWOL01S0020952.1:8880-21909 GCA_000715115.1 Nicotiana otophora
CTCAAGGATGTGAATTGATGCTCTCATCAGGGGGAGTTAATACGCGGTGTACTCTTTTTCTCTTACAAGGTTTTGTCCCACTGGGTTTTCCTTGTAAGGTTTTTAACGAGGCAACCAAAAGGCATATTTCTAAACATGTGTACTCTTTTTCCTTCACTAGTTTTTTTTAATAGGATTTTTTTCTAATAAGGTTTTAACGAGGCACATTATCTATGGACATCCAAGGGAGAGTGTTATAAAAAATATCAAATTATGGTGGATGTCTACTCTTCCTCCGTGATCTTCATCTCAAATGCTCAATGACATATTAATTGGCATATTTTCTATGTTTAATGACATATTCAATGACATATTTTCTTCACTTTTCATGCCTATATAAAGGCCTTGTAATAGATAGGAAAATACACACAATTGAAGAAGAAATAAGAATCTCTACTTTTTCTCTATATCTCTTAGCTTGTTTTTCCTTGTTTTATATGGTTAGTTTGAGTTATATTTTATAACAATTATTTCATATTAACACTCAAAGGGAAAAACAATATACTGATGCTTTGTGAAATTTCTTGTAGCAAAGTATACAGAAATTAGGGGCCCAAGTTAGATAAACACAATTTACTTTAATCAATGTAGTTTTTGGAGGGACCCGATTAGTTTCCACTCTGAAACCCACTAACAGATGTATTCTAAAATCACCTGATATTGGAGTATTGGGTCTTATATTCATGGATCTAACGTTTACTGTAAAAGTGTAAATTGAATTTTATTCCGTTTGATCAGTGGTTGGATTTGACAGTTGTTTATTTGGAGAAGGCCGCCTCTTATACACATGATGGAGTTGTGTATTTGATTAATTATCTTGACGATTAATTTGTGTATGACTCAGGAATAAATAAATTTTATGGATCATCATTTAATTTTGCGTTCATTACCTAAAAGTTATTTTTCTATCTTTTGTTACACAAAAATTATTTTACTTTGTGATGTTTATCACAAAAGTCACCTTGACCAGATTTTATACTATTTTTATTTGAAAAGTCTGTTATGCCCTTGTCATTATATATCCTCTCATTTATGTAATACCTTCTATATTATATACTATATAATATATTTTTAACTAGGTATTTTACTTATAATTAAAATAATTTTAAATTATTTTATTTATTATTTTTATAATATGTCCATACATTTAATTTTTTTACGGAACTCAATTTATTTAATCATATTTAAATATGAACATATTTTAAATATAAAAACCATAAAAATATTTGTTTTTAATATTTAATTGAAATAATAACAAATAGATTTGTTTAACAAATGATAGTTTTTTAATAGTCAATACAAATATTTAAAAAAAGTTTCAAAGATATTTGTGTTTAATATAAAGATTTTTAAAGCTTTATCTGTTAATATTATTTATTTAAAAGTATTAATCTGATATGTCATTGTGCTAAATGTAAGTATTTTATTTATTAGACTAATGTGTATGGTTTGGTTGATAAATCAGTGGGCTTTGATTTTATAATTTTCATTAAAAGTATTTCATTAAGCATTTGAGATTTGTTCAAAGCAATGTTACTGACAAATTTAATAATGCTACTTATATTTTAAAAATTAGTGTTAAGAAAAAATTATATGTACAAATATATTATAAAAATAATAAATAAAATAATATTAAGTTATTTTAATTATAAGTAAAATACATGAGTAAAAGTATATTATACAGCATATAATATAGAAGATGTTGCATAAATGGGAGGATTTATAATGTCAAGGGCATAATAGACTTTTCAGGTGAAAGGTTTGTAAAATCTGGTCAAAATGACTATTGTGATAACTAGAACATAGTAAAATAATTTTTGTATAATAAAAAAAAAGAAAAGTAATTTTTGGGTAATGAATACAAAATTGAATGATATTTATGTAACAAAAAAAAAAAGAAAAATAACTTTTGAATAATGAATATAAAGTTGAATGACCACCCATAAAATTTACTCCTTCAGAAAGTAATGACCATGACTATTTAATGAAACTAGAAATGATTTACGTATACATAACTATATCTATATTGATGAAGATGACGTCTTGATTAGATCGATGCATAAGAAGGCAAAACTATTTATTATAACCTTGCTGCCAAGTTGATTTCTTCTAGAACTATTTATTATTTTTATGTTTTTCAATTCAACAATTGAATTTTGACAAACTTGGACTAGATCCCCTTTTTCTTTATTTTTATTTCTTTTTGCCATTACGATTTACCAACAGTTAAAAGGACTCAACAACAGTCATTTTTATTTCTTTTTGGCCAATTCAATAACAGTTACGAGTACTCGACAAACAAAAAGAAAAAAGAAAAACAAATCCTATTTAATTATCCGAAATTCCACAAACAGAAATGTTTCCTCATGTAATGACTGATTATATTCTGAATAGGACTAAATCATTTGAGATTAATACTTCTTTCCTATCCCCGCAAAAGTACATGAAAGGATAAAATATTTTATTATTACATTATGAACACTAATATAATTTATGTAACCTTTTCTACACAGAGTAAAAATCATGCAAGCGATACGTACGTTTATATAATAATCTTTTTTTTGGTTTAAAAATATAGAATAATAATATAACACCAAGAGTAGTGCTTGAATGCCCAAAGTGTGCCAGCTTCTACAGTAAACCAACTTTATTTTAGATATATATAATAGTATTCGCCTGCTCTCTTCGGTGACAAGGGAAAATAAAAGAGAACCCCAAAAATGATAACAATAATTTATTGTTTTTTGAGGTTAAGGATAACATTGTACGAGCAACTACATAGGTGGGGGTTCAATAATTGAGAACGTACATGATTGAAGTCAAAGGAATTTAGTGGCTGCTGAAATTTGGAAAACTGTACCCATAAAAATCATAAAGGTTCTCCTATTGTCTACCACGATTTTCCTTATTCTATTTTTAAAGTAAAAAAGAAATGAATCTTATCCAAACGACATGGAAAATGGAAAATCCAAAAGGAAGGAAAAGCCAACAAGATTACACACGAGTTTGGGCATTCCAGAGAAAATATTCTTTATTGAACATATTTTTGCACTTTATTTAACTGTAATTCCAAGCTTGTAACCATGTTATCCTTCGCCGTCAAATAACATTTGAATTTAACAAAACTGGGAATTTCTGGATATAATATATGAACTACTATAGTAACCACTTGAAGCAAACTGGATATAATATATGAACTACTATAGTAACCACTTGAAGCAAAACAGTTGATTAACATCGAGATGATACGGAAAAAAGCATGGAAATACATTTCAAATTACACTAATATAATATGCTGAATAGTTAAAAAGAACAATCTCAACGAAATAAAACCATATCAGCCATTTATGTTCGACACATGTATTGTATTTTTAATAGATATTTTATATATAAGCTTATATCTGCGACAAAAATTGCGTTTAGATGAATCCGGTATCGCAGCCTAGATCCTACTTGACATATCATTAACATTTAAAATTGGTAGAAACAAGAATTGGCACGATTTCATTTCATTATACAGATATAGATAGGTAAATGACACAAACCCACCAAGACGAGATAAGCCTATAAAAGCAAAGCATATCCGGTTGACATTCATCAGCCACTTAGCCAAATAGATATTCTCAATACCCACTACCAGAAAAAAGCTTACTAGCGACCAAGTTTTAGCTACGAGTCTATAATCTAGCCCCTGTATAGGTAAAAATCTACCGTCGAGCATTTAAGCCGAGGTAGTATCGAGGAAAGAGTCAATCGAGGTCGATTAGGAAATGGCAAAGCTCGTGATCGGGATGTCAACAATGACCGAGGTCGAGCACTGTGGAAAGGTTTATAACAACTAGTTTTTAGAATAGTATAATAAAGGGAATATTCTAAAGAATATTCCGGGCACACGAACTATTAGGGTTTTTTTAGGGCTACGTCCCATATAAATAGGAAAAAAGATAAGGAAAGGGGGCAGGTGATATTCACTAGAGAAGCACAGACTTCTGATGAAGATTCTCTCTCTTGTAAAGGATACAAATATTACCTTTTCATCAAGATTCTTATTCATATTATTGCACACTTTTTCATCAGATCCGAGAATAGTTCAAACGTTCTAGGATTTGTCTGTCACTCATCATTGTCAGGAAGAACAATCATCTAGTTCATTCATTATTGGGTGAACCACTCCTCCTATTTACTTAAATGATATTTATTGTTATTTATTGCTAGTTACTCCTCCATTATTGCTCATACTTTTTGGAATATTTAATGTATGTTATTGTCAGTCTCCCACTAGATCTGTTTCACATTACCCACATGTTCAGAATTAACATTTAGAGACATTATCATTAACTAGGTTTAACCCATCATTACTTAAATACAATAGTTTTAACCGAAAGTTATACTTTTTGGTCAAACGATTTGGTGCCATTTGTGGGAATTTCCTAGTTACATTTTTAGTTTCCTCTAGATCTATAACTAACACGGATTACTAACATAAAAAAACAAGAACAAGATCTCCTTTCTTTGCATGTACAAATCCAATATGGCATGTAACAGAGAAGAAAGGACGAGAATAATAAGTGACCTCCTGACCAACCTTATGAACATCATCAAGGAGAGTTGTGAAATAGCAGATGGAGACGCAACGCCCAACGCCTCCCCTGAACGAGATGGATCACCTCCTCCTCACTACAGCATCACAAAATCTCTTGATAAGGGAGTCTCTATATCCGTGGCGGAGGAGACGCCCCCAGCTGTAAAAAAGCTTCTTGAGGCTTGAATAAGTGACACGCTAACTAGCGTCCTCCATAAGCCCGCTCGGAACACGACTACAGGAAACGCAAAGACTTGCGTTATACAACCAGCAGACGAACAACATGACCAATTTCCTCCTCCCCCAACGGTAGGTATTAATCACAATGTCATTAATAGTGCAGTTGACAAAACTCTCGCAGCCGTTCTGAAAAGGATGGACGAAATGGATAATAAAAACAAAGCGCTTCGAGACCAAATGAGAGAACACCAAGAAAGGGTCGATAAGATACTGGGCATGCCTAAGCTCTTGCCGAAAAGGGATGTCGGTCGATTCATCGAGCAGCCGTATAGTGATGACGCAGCCCCACATGCCATACCAAAAACCTTTAAAATACCGCCCTATCTGAAAATATATGATGGCACGACCGACCCCGAAGACCATGTGACTCACTACGTCACCGCCGTGAAAGTCAATGATCTCGCCAACAAACAAGTATCCTCCATTTTGTTGAAAATATTCGGCGAGAGCCTCACGGGAGGAGCATTGACATGGTATTCATAACTGCCTGCACGTTCCATTGAAACTTTTGACGAAATGGCCGACAAGTTCGTAATGGCCCATGTTGGGGACAAGAAGGCCGAGGCAAGAGTAAATGACATATTTGCTATTAAACAATCCCCGGGAGTGGGATTGAGGGACTTCCTCACCTAGTTAAACCGAGTAAGAATGACCTTGCCAAATGTATCAGAAGGGTTGGTGGTGGCAGCCTTTCAGAGTGGGATGAGCAGGAACGGTTCAAAGGAAACAAGAAAGTTATTAAGTCGGCACATGAGGTACCCCCAACTAATTAGGATGAAATACATAACGCGTATTGTGCCGAATTCCGAGCAGACGAAGATGATCTCAATGGACTGACTCATTGATTGACCAAGGTACAAGCTGAATACAAAAAAGATCGAAGGAATGATATTAGAAGGGACCTCGCAACTCCGCGATCCAACAGGGAATGACATCTACCACATGCCAGAGTTGCCACTGCGTCCTCCTCCCGCCACGAAGAAGGCCCACCCAGATCAAGGACAGGAACTCACTGGAATGAAAGAGGTATGCCCCATTTATTATCCCCTCACAATTTTTGTGTGTCACCTACAGAAATAGTATACGCCCTGGAAAAGCTCGGACCGAAGGTGAAGTGGCCACAAAAGATGAGGTCGGACCCGAATACCAGAAAATCAGACGTCCTTTGCGAGTTCCACCAGAGGATTGTATCACCCTAAGACAGGAAGTTATAAATATGCTACGTCAGGGACACCTCAAAGAGTTGCTGAGCGACCTGGGACGGACCAAATTTGCCAGAGGTCGTGAACAACATCAAGGACTACCAAAACTGCCCTCGCCGACCTGCACCATCCACATGATCATCGGTGGCGGCAATGATGCTTCCATTAACAGTGTGAAGTTCGCCACAACCCAAAACCTACAAGCTCAAATGGTCAATCACCCCTAACTATATGATGAACTCGAAAAAAGTATCATCTTCGAGAAGTCAGATACCAACGGTTTGGTTTTCCCTCACTGTGATGCCCTTGTTATCACTTTACAAATTTTAGATACCGATGTGAGATGCATTATGGTAGACGATGGGAGCGGCCCGTGCATTATCCACCCTTGAGTGTTTGCACAAAGGAAACTCAAAGATAGGATAGTGTCGTGTTGCATCACGCTAACGGGTTTTAATAATGCAGTTGAGCAAAAATCCGACGAAATCACACTCCCTATCCTGGCCGGTGGCGTCACTCTAGAAACCACGTTCCATATCATAGACCAAGACACAACGTACAACTCCATAATAGGGAGACCATAGATACATACCATGAAAGCCATCCCTTCCATCTTGTACCAAGTCATCAAATTCCCAACTCGATGGGGAATATTCAGTATACGAGGGGAACAACGCACATCCCGGTAATGGTACCGCATCACCATAGACTGTACGGTCACTCAACAAATGAAAGACAAAGAAAGAGAGGCATGCAATCAACAGGGTCAAGGTCGATACATGATGATAGTGAGGACGTCATTAGAGACCACAATACAGTCGAAGCCGCAAGATCGACCATAAAAGACCTTGACCCCTTCCAATTGGACATTAACGACCATAGCAAGAAAGCATACATCAGCTGCAAACTTTAGGAACCAGGTAAATTTCGTCAATTCTTAACTGCTAACGTGGACTTATTTGCTTTTAGCCATGCAAATATACCAGGAATCCCAAAGGAAATCGCCACGCACAAGCTAAACGTTGACCCATTCTACCCCCCAGTGAGGCAGATTAGGCATAAGTTCAACTCCGCAATTAATGATGCGGTACGCGATAATGTAGAAAAACTATTGGAAAATGGCTCCGTCAGGGAGGTGAAATACCCCCAATGGGTCGCCAACGTGGTCATGGCGAAAAAGAAGAATGGGAAATGGTGAATGTGCGTAGATTTCGTAGACTTGAACAAAGCATGTCCTAAGGATTCATTTCCGTTACACATATCGACCAACTCATCGATGCAACGGCCGAACATGAACTACTGATCTTCTTGGATGCCTACTCGAGCTATAACCAAATCCTCATGGAAGAAAAGGATCAGGAAAAATAGCTTTCATCACCCATCACATGCCGTATTGCTACAGGGTCATGCCCTTCGAGCTGAAAAACACAAGGACAACTTACCAAAGGTTAGTGACGGGGATGTTCAAAGACCAACTCAGCAAAACGATGAAAGTCTACATAGACGACATGGTAGTAAAGTCCGAAAGGAAAGAAGATCACATCGACCACTTGAAAGAAACCTTCGATAAACTCAGGCGATACAGAATGAACTAAATCTCGAAAAGTATGCGTTCGTCATGGCCTCAGGATTGTTTTAGGTTTTCTAGTATCACAACGAGGTATCGAGGTCAACCTTGATCGAATCAAAGCCATTGAAGGGATCCCGGAGCACTTGACCACTAAAATCCAGGTTCAAAGGTTGACCGGCCGTATTGCCGCCCTTTCAAGGTTCATTTTGCAATTGTCAGATAGGTGACACAAATTCTTCAGCGTACTCAAGAAGGATAACTGCCTCCAATGGATCTCTGAGTGCGTCCAAGCCTTGAAGGAGTTAAAAACATATTTTTCATTGCCACCATTACTCTCAAAACCAGAATCAGGGGAAGGCCTCCTCGTCTACCTCGTTGTATCCGAAGTAGGTGTGAGCATCGTCCTGGTCCGAGAAACTAAAAGTACGCAATATCCCATCTATTACATTAGAAAAACACTAATCGACGCCGAGACGAGATACCCTGACCTTGAAAAACTAGCCCTTTCTAGTGCCATCCTATCTCAGTCGTCATGACTTTTCCCCTAAGAAGTATTTTACAAAAACCCGAGCTATCAGGCAGGTTGGCCAAATGGACCATCGAACTAAGCGAGCACAATATCACATATCAGCCACGAACAACGATAAAGTCACAAGTTCTTGATGACTTCGTGACTTCAACACAAAATTAATGCTCGAAGTTGAAAGAGAGGCCGCCCATGCTTCTCCCCAAGTACATGTGTTATAACCCATATTTTCGTGCATACGAGTACGTCATAAGTCAATTGATGTAAGCTCAGAAGTGAAATAATATTTAAAAAGTTTACAAAGTAAGTTAATCATATTACCCCGGAGGATACAAATATTGAAGATCATGAACAACAAGTACAAAGAAGGTTGGAAGGTTTAGAAGCTAAAGAAATTGAAGAAAATAATGTTTCATCGAAAGTCGACAAATTAAGAATGTTATAGCATGTACTTTTGGGGTGAGACCAGGGTGTTTAACATGATAATGAGGTTATGTTATGAGTTATGTTAGTCGTATGATAGTCGTGTGCTATGTTTTGAAGTCAAGCGAGTGGTGGAACAAAAGTCGATGAAAGTCATCACCAGTTACATTCATAAGTTTTACTGAAACTTTGGGTCAAATGTAACTGCCATTTTCTCCCAATATACTTAGAGTTATGGGGTGTTCCACCCATAAACTTAAATATATATGCGTATATTTGTTAACTCCTTAAACCGTTTGTCAATACGATTTCAGAGTAGAGCGATATGGGCATTTTTGCGAGACTGCGCAGACTGTCACCTACTTGCCAAAACGAAAATCCAAAAATGGGCCAGTTCGGGTCGTGCAAAGAGGCATTTTTAAAGACCTATCCCCTTCATATATTAGACTGATAATAGGCCAAAATAACCAGGCATAATATCTGCAAAAATCTTTCCAAAACTTGCCCACAAACTCCAATTGATTTTCTCTCCCTTTCAAGTTCTAATTGGAGGTAAAGCCTAGAGTTTGAAGAACCAAGATAGGAGCTGAGTTATCCAACAAATAAGGTAATTTTACTGCTCTCTTTCATCCATTTTGTCTGCTGTAGATGCATAGTAAGTCGTTCTATATTTGTAAGAACTCACGGGACTGTGATCGGAAGCTGTGAGTTCGAGTTATTCACTTGTAGCAGACTGTTTTGTGGTGCTGTTGGGCTGTGTGTTTTACTACTGTTTTATGGAGTTTTGGAGGAGGAAAGGTGTGGAGAAACACCACATAAATTCAGGATGGTGGGATGGTCGTTCGTCGTAACATTTTTGGGTTGTTTGACACTACTACAGTGGTCATTTTGTATATGAAGAGATTGGGATGTGTTGGGCTGTTTTGTAGTATTTTGTGGTGTATATAAGGTTGGAAAATAATGTATACATGTTGATATTGTTGTATTCTTGTGTTGCTGGTGTTATCTTGAATTGGAGGAAGTAAGGATTATAGGGGAGATGCTGCCCGTTTAATACAAAATAAGCTTGTCGTTCGTTGTGCAATAGTTGTACCTTTCGTAACTTAATGATAGTATTATTATCGTTGTTGTATATTAAGGTACTAAGAGGCAAGTTCAACTTGGTGATTGGAAATATTCTTATAATGTATGTTAATTCTAAGCCCTTCCTTCATTTTGGCATGATCTCGTAATTACATGTGTTTGATAACGAAGCATAAAGAGAAGTTCATACTCCCGAATTTATATATGTTATCCTAGTCTCATAAGTTACAGTATTCTCCCTTATCGGGACTTTATATTCAATTAAGTATTGTCTTCTTCTAGTCAAGAGAGCAGAGGGTCTATATATATACAGTATTACAGCATTGTCACCACTATCGAGCTATAATCGATGGGCAGGCCCCTATTGGGAAACCTCTGTTCAGATGGTAAGTTATATACCAAGCCTACTGCGGCCGATCGCCTATGAGCGAGCCTAGAATGGGTGAGATACAGAGCCTAGTATGGCTGAGCGCCTATGAGCGAGCCTACTATGGCAGGGCAGTTACACATACCCAGCCTTATAGGCCCGGACAACTATTTTACATACTATATGGAGAGAGCTGAGTAAGTATCAGCAGATAAGAATATTTGCAGATTATTTTTGACTCCCAGTTACATTCAGTTATTATATCATAAGTTCAGTTTCAGCTTTTAGTTATTCTGTTGCCTTACATACCCAATACATTATTTTAAACTGACGTCTCTTTGCTGGGGACGCTGCATTTCATGCCTGCAGGTCCTGACAGACAACTGGATAGACCTTCCCAGTAGACAGAGCCAAATATCAGCTTGGTTAGTTAGCTCCACTTCCCCGGAGTTACCAAGTGTAGACCTTGGAGTCCTTTTTATATATACATGTTTGATGGGTAGGTCGAGGCCCTGTCCCGACTATGATACAGTTCAACTATCTCTAGAGGCTTGTAGACAAGTGTTGTATAGTTTGTATATCAGTAGATGTTCATGGCTTTGTCAGCCTGCACATTTATATATATATATATATATATATATATATATAATATGAATTTTTGGGTATGTTTACCCCTTAGATGAGAGAGACGATATTTTTAAATTATTCAGAATATGGCCTCATTGGATTAGGTTGAGGGTTACCCCTCTAGAGTTCACAATTATAGAGTGGTACGCTCGGGCCGAGTATGGTACCGGGTTCCGGACATGCCTCTTCAGGTTTGGGGCGTGACAAACTTGGTATCATAGCAGTTCTATCCTAGAGAGTCTACAAGCCGTGTCTAGTAGAATCTTTTTTATGGATGTGTTGTGTACCACACTTATAAGCAGGAGGCTACAAGGCATTTAGTTGTCTGTTACCCTTCATTCAAATCCAAATCATCCTATAGAGCTGAGTAATAAGAGTTCGAGCCAAAGCTTTTGTTTGCTAATGATATAGAGTTGCTTTCAATTAGAAACATTATAGCTAGCTAGAGGGCTAATAGAACAACAGATAAGGGCATTAGTAGAGAGAGAATTCTTGACTACGTGGCCCTGTTTGAGATCCTATTAGACCGTGCTTACCATATGTGCAAATTTCCCCTTTACCCTAAGACGGATCTAATATACATCGTGAATAGCAGGACATGGGAGTATCAGATGCTAAAAGTATAAGTTTCAATAGGTAACAGAAGCAAGGTGCAGAAGGGTACGAGGTACCTAGTTAGTGAAGATTATCCGAATTTCCACGTCAGACAGAGAAATAAAAGGATTCTAAGTTACCTTCAACATAAATAAAGGTATTTACAATTGGCCACACCTATCTCAGTTATGCCCTATGGGAGCTACCATATTTGGTTTAAGAGAAGGATGTGATATAAAGATCCAGCTTGGGTTAGATTAACCAAAATGGTGGATTGAGCCAGGGGAGCTAAAAGTGAAATAATGTTTTGTTGAATTTTTCGGAATAATGCGATATACAGAAGTATTAGCAGGAGAATAAGAAGAGAGTAAATGAAGTATTATGAGTAAGATGTGATAAATGGGTGATAACGGTAAATTACAATATGATATGATGACAGAGTCTATAGTCAAGTGAAGGAAAAGACAAGAGGTGACAGGCCTTGAGACAATAAAAAAGTATAGGCCAAAAGTCATATCCTCATTTCGATAAATGAGTTGGTGCGTCCAACGTGATTACCAAAAAAAAAAAATTTAGAACCCCGGAGTAATAGAAACCAGCATGGGCTAGTGAACAAGATAAACTGAACATCAATTAGGGATCGAATGAGGTGATGATAGTCGACATCAATAGGATTTCAAAGATTGCATTCCAACAATAATACAATCGACAATAGAAGAATAACCTTTAAAGGTCCCTCTGGAAGACGCTTCCCTAAAACATGCACTTTGAGCAAAGTTAAGCTTAAGGGACTAAGTGTTCCAGTTACACTAGGTATCTAATACAGTCGTGTGTAAGATATTCAATTATCCTTGGTATATAAGGGTTACTACAAGGCGAGTAAGAGTCAATAAAGACGTGAAAAGACGTCGAAGATGAAGAGGTAAAATATTTATAAGTAAGTCTTCATATCATTAAATGTTAGTACTCCCCTAAAGGGGGAAGATGGCGTAATATGGTATTAAGTCGGAGTTAAGTGGTTCAGGTAACTATGGAATAGTAAAGGAAGAATGTAGTAAATGGCGAAAGGAATGATATAGCATTTATTCAGATCCTATAGACATGATACGACTCCAGAACATTATGCAAGCACAACATCGGGGAGAGGCAGTAAGGGTTCCCACACCATATGTTATTGATAAATAAGTGCGAATGAACACTTGATACATTAAGAGCCAGTGCAAAAGTTAAGTTAAGACAGAAGACATAACCCAAGAGAGGTTACCAGAATATAAATATGAGCATAGACTGACGAGTAGTTAGTAGTTCATTTAGGAATTCAGGAAGAGCCTAGTCATGGATAGACAAGAGATCTCAGATGAATCAGTATATCATGCAAGATAAACGAAGTGAAACCCAATATAGGAAATTCGGTCTCGTAGATACGACATCGTAATCCTTGAGAAAAATTCTGATAGGAGTTGGGGTAGTAAAAGGTACCGTATAAGTGTTATGGAAATAAAAGAGAGAGTGCCACTAAGGAGATAATAAAAATTTGAGCGCAGAAGTAACCCTACGAGCATAAGGGCGCAGACATAAGTAACTAAGGACAATTATTGGCGAGTCAGTACATCAAAATTTTTGTCGGGTATACAATATAAAAAGCTCCCAGCTTTACAAGAGTTAGTGGGTCTTCCCTAAGTGCTACAACTAAAAACTTGCTGGGAAAATAAGGAAGAAGGCTTCAACATAAGCATAGTGACCTAAAGAAGAAATGATCTTGTAACAACAGTCTCA
>AWOL01S0020952.1:22157-42779 GCA_000715115.1 Nicotiana otophora
AGTAAAAGGTACCGTATAAGTGTTATGGAAATAAAAGAGAGAGTGCCACTAAGGAGATAATAAAAATTTGAGCGCAGAAGTAACCCTACGAGCATAAGGGCGCAGACATAAGTAACTAAGGACAATTATTGGCGAGTCAGTACATCAAAATTTTTGTCGGGTATACAATATAAAAAGCTCCCAGCTTTACAAGAGTTAGTGGGTCTTCCCTAAGTGCTACAACTAAAAACTTGCTGGGAAAATAAGGAAGAAGGCTTCAACATAAGCATAGTGACCTAAAGAAGAAATGATCTTGTAACAACAATCTCACTACAACATTGTATACACTCCATAAGAAAGTGGCACCTATCGTGGCTAATGAACGGGAAGTAAAACTCAAAAGTAATATTTGAGATCATATGAGTTGAACGAAATTCCAATAGGTGTGGGTGCTAAGATAAGCTAAGTATTCATGCAACAAGTGGCAGAACGACCAGGAAAAGTAATTGCTCACTTTTAAAGAAAATTGAGAAGGCACGAAAGGAATTATTCAATCAATGACACAAAGTTAGTTACGTTATGACCGCACTTAACATTTCAGAGTATTACCCATGCAACATATATGTTGACATTCCTATTGCTATATGAGACTCCGGTATAAAGTTAAAAGAAAAAATTGAGTCCCCCTCACAGACAAAGTCTTGAATTGTTAGAAGATTATACTATAGATGTTCCATGGCGTCCACCAAAGGAAAAAGTAATAATACCCTGAGCAGCAGATCAGAAGATAGCTTAAGCCTACTTAAAGGCTGGGAGAGAAGAGGAAACTAATGAGTTACATCAGGTAAGTGAATTAGGAGTCTGATTATTAGACCAATATAATTATAGAAATCATGATTCTGAACAATGCAAAATCACTCTTAACATTAGAGGTACAAGAAAGATAGTACAACAAACATATTCTATAATGGCTCTACAATAAAGCCAGATAAAAAAAAAGTACCAGTCTCAAAAGGAGTAAGTATGAAGCCCCCGCCAGATTGTGTGCACACTAGAAATGCAAGTTCATAGTAGAGCTTCAAGTTGTGGATGTGAATTCTACCTATGTGGAAGGGAGGTTATGAAAGAGACAGAAGATACAATGTGAGATTAAAATATAAGTAAGGTAAAAGTTAAGAAGGCACAAGATGCTCAAGTGTAGAAGGTTGTGAATAGTCCATACATCAGATAGAAGGCTAGAAGTGCCGTGATTCAGTATCCACAAATGATAGAGGTGTTGTCAGTGACATATCTTCTAGCCTATAGTTTCCAAGTACTGAGAGGTCTAGTTAAGAGAGTAAAGAATAATTAGGGATGATTTGATGTCTCGCTTGAAGTTCCAGAATAACATAAAGAAATCTATGGTGCTAGAAAGTTAAAAGAAGGT
This sequence comes from Nicotiana otophora, assembly GCA_000715115.1. Taxonomy (NCBI): domain Eukaryota; kingdom Viridiplantae; phylum Streptophyta; class Magnoliopsida; order Solanales; family Solanaceae; genus Nicotiana; species Nicotiana otophora. Next base: position 23,563 of record AWOL01S0020952.1, read on the forward strand.
TGTGAGTACTATAAATAGATATGTGTAGGTCTCAAGCTAAAGTATGGTAGAGAAATAAGGTTTTAGGTGGACAAGAGTAAGGATAATCAGAGGTGATTGAGAAGGTGACGAGAATAGGTAAGGCCTCAGAATTAAGCCCATTAAAACAAGAGAGCAGATGGTTTCCGTAAGTTATAAAACAAAAGCTCAGTATAGCCTGAATGAACTCAGAGGAGTCTATGACTATGAGCAATTTGAAGAGATGAAATGTGGCCCTAGTAGTAGAATAAAGGTGTAATTGTGATAGATAAGAGGATGATGTTAAGGCAATTGATTGGTTAATGATTCAAAGAGAAGGGATTTCATGAATTGCATGAGATTAGAATACCCCTCATAAGATGAATCACGTTGGGATGCGATGAAATACGGTTATTGAAGTATAGTATCGTCCCTAGGTGGATCAAGCAAATAACTTCAGATGTTCCCTGATGAGACATGATCCCTAAGGACAATGAATTACGTAAGAGATTTCAAATTATCAGTGGTAGATTAGAGATCAACATTAAGGCAAATCAACAATAAGCAAATAAAAGTTCCAAAGTATGCGATGATATTAGGCCGTCATTCTTAAAATGAACAGTAATGAGGAAAAACTAAAGGACTTAGATTTATACATATAGGCTAAGCAGCGAGAGGGTAACCTGGAGTTGGGTAGAAAACCTCGGTAATAATAAACTGAAGTAAGAGTGATAGTGTAGTATAACCTACCTAGATGTAGTAAAGCCATAAGGATATATTTACAAGGCTACGAAACAAGATATCGCAATAGTCGTAAGTTTGACAAAGTACCGAACGAAGAACATCACTACACTTATATACATCGGGAGGAACAACTTGTCATAGTTCTGTATATGTTTCCAAAGTGAGGCCTAGAGATTGGATAAAAACTAGAGGAAAAGGAACAAAAGAGTCGCATAGGCACACATACAAGGACAAATTCGTACAAGCTGCATGACAGAAGGTCGCAATAATTACGAGATTGGAAGGATTCCGACCACAAGTCGTGGTGTGAGAAAGAGGCCTAAAGGGGGGGAATGCCCTGGACTATGGATTTATTCATAGAATAGTTGCCTAGATGGAGAGGCCAGCAATAAATTATTTATAAGAGCTATAGGTTATGAGACTAATAAGTGCACCAGTCAACATTCGAGGACGAATGTTCCAAAGGGGGGAATGATGGTACAACCCATGTTTTCGTACGTACGAGTACGTCATAAGTCAATTGATGTAAGCTCAGAAATGAAATCATATTTAAAAAGTTTATAAAGTAAGTTAATCATGTTACCTCATAGGTTTCAAATATTGAAGATCATGAAAAACAAGCATAAAGAGGGTTGGAAGGTTCAGAAGCTAAAGAAATTGAAGAAAATGATGTTTCATCGAAAACCGAAAAGTTGGAATGTTATAGCATGTACTTTTGGGGTAAGACCAGGGTTTTTAACATGATAAGGAGGTTATGTTAGTCGTATGATAGTCTTGTGCTATGTTTTGAAGTCAAGCGAGTAGTGGAACAAAAGTCGATGAAAGTCATCACAAGTTACTTTCATAAGTTTTACTGAAACTATGGGTCAAATGTAACTTCCATTTTCTCCCAATATACTTAGAGTTATGGGGTGTTACACCCATGAAATTAAAGATCCATGCTTCTATTTTCTAATTCATTAAACCGTTTGTCAATACAATATCGTAGTAGAGAGATATAGGTATTTTTGCGAGACTGCGCAGACTGTCACCTACTTGCTTAAACGAGAGTCCAAAAATGGGCCAGTTCGGTTCGTCCAAAAATGGGCCAATTCGGATCGTCCAAAGAGGCATTTTTAAAGGCCTATCCCCTTAATATATTATACTAATAATAGGGCAAAATAACCAGACATAATCTCTGCACAAACCCTCCCAAAACGTGCCCACAAACCCCAATTGATTTTCTCTCCCTTTCAAGTTCTAATTTGAGATAAAGCCTAAAGTTTGAAGAACCAAGATAAGAGCTGAGTTACCCAACAAATAAGGTAAGTTTACTTCTCCCTTTCATCGATTTGTTTCTTCTGTAGATGCATAGTAAGTTTTTCTATATTTGTAAGAACTCACGGGACGGTGATCGAAAGCTGAGTTCGAGTTATTCACTTGTAGCAGACTGTTTTGTGGTGTTGTTGGGCTGCGTGTTTTACTACTGTTTTGTGGATTTTTGGAGGAGGAAGATGTGGAAAAACACCACATAAATGCAGGGTGGTGGGCTGGTCGTTCGTCGTAACATTTTCGGGTTGTTTGACACTACTACGGTGGTCGTTTTGTGTATGAAGAGATTGGGATGTGTTGGGATGCTTTGTAGTATTTTGTGGTGTATATAAGGTTGGAAAATAATGTATACATGTTGATATTGTTGTATTCATGTGTTTTTGGTGTCATCTTGAATTTTGAGGAAGTAAGGATTATAGGGGAGATGCTGCCCGTTTTAATACAAAATAAGCTTATCGTTCGTTGTGCGATAGTTGTACCTTTCCTAACTTAATGATAGTATTATTATCGTTGTTGTAGATTTAGGTACGAAGAGGAAAGTTCAACTTGGTGATTGGAAATATTCTTATAAGGTATGTTAAGGCTAATCCCTTTCTTCATTTTGGCATGATCTCGTAACTACATGTGTTTGATAACGAGGCATAAAGAGAAGTTCATACTCCCAAATTTATATATGTTATCCTAGTCTCATAAGTTACAGTATTCTCCCTTATCGGGACTTTATATTTAATTGAGTATTGTCTTCTTCCAGTCAAGAGAGTAGAGGGTTTATATATATAGAGTATTACAGTATTTTCACCACCATCGAGCTATAATCGATGGGCAGACCCCTATTGGGCAACCTCTGATCGGATCGTAAGTTATATACCGAGCCTACTGTGGATGAGCGCCTATGAGAGAGCCCAGAATGGCTGAGATACAGAGCCTATTAGGGCTGAGCGCCTATGATCGATCCTACTACGGAAGGGCAGTTACACATACCAAGCCTTATAGGGCCGGGCAACTATTTTACATACTATATGGAGAGAGATGAGTCAGTATCAGCAGGTAAGAATATCTTCAAATTGTTTTTGACTCACAGTTACATTCAGTTCTTATACCATCAGTTCAGTTTCAGCTTTCAGTTCTTCTGTTGCCTTACATGCTCAGTACATTATTTTGTACTAACGTCTCTTTGCTGGGGATGCTGCATTTCATGCCTGCAGGTCCTGATAGACAATTGGATAGACCTTCCCAGTAGACAGAGCCAAATATCAGCTTGGTTGGTAAGCTCCACTTCCCCGGAGTTACCAGGTCTAGACCTTGGAGTCCGTTTTATATATACAGGTTTGATGGGTAGGTCGAGGCCCTGTCCCGACCATGATACAGTTCAACTATCTCTAGAGGCTTGTAGACAAGTACTGTATAGTTTGTATATCAGTAGATGTTTATGGCGGGCTTGTCAGCCTGCATATTTATATATATATATATATATATTTAAATATATATGAGTTTTTGGGTATGTTTACCCCTCAGATGAGAGACGATATTTTTAGATGATTCAGAATATGGCCTCATCGGCCTAGGTTGAGGGTTACCCCTCTAGAGTTCACAGTTATAGAGTGGTACGCTTGGGCCGAGTATGGTACCGGGTTCCGACCACGCCTTTTCAGGTTTGGGGCATGAAAACCGTACCTCTGGGTCCTGTATACTGACGGCGCATCCAAAGAGATCAGCTGCGACAACGGACCCTAATTTACAGCAAAGAAGGTCACTAAATTTTTTAAGAAGTGGTATATCAAAAGAATATTCTCGATGCCATATTACCCCGCAAGCAACGGACAAGCAGAGTCCTCCAACAAGTCGATATTGAACATTATGAAGAAAAAAATTGAAGACACCAAAGGGCTATGGCCGGAAATGTTACCAAACGTACTCTGGCCTATCGAACAACGTCTAAGACAAGCACAGGAAAGACACCTTACTCTTTTGTCTATGGGACTGATGCACTAATACCGGTCAAAGTTGGGGAGCCCAGCCTAAGATACTCCCACGAGAGCGGACCAAGGAATGACGAAAGCAGAAGCTGGAGCTCGACGAAGTCGAAGAATGGCGAGACATGGCCTACATAAGGATGATCACCCAAAAATAACAAGTAGAATGATATTATAACAAGAAGGCAAAGGTGAGGCCGCTCAAAGTCGCGAACTACGTGCTTAAAGACAAAACACGAGCAAGTAAAGACCCGCGAGAAGGCAAACTGGAAACAAATTGGGACGGCCCATATAACAACAAGGAACAAAGGATCATTCCAACTAGAAACAATTGAAGGAAAGCTACAACCAAATAACTGGAATATTACCCACCTCAAGGACTTTCACCTTTAGGAGGTAAAGCGTCCTCCAAGTCGTACCTTTTTTCCCTCACTTGAGCTTTATCCCAATTAGGTTTTCTCAAGGAGGTTTTTAACGAGGCGATGAAGCGTACACTTCAAGTCGAAGTACGCAAAAACAGAGTCCTAGGACGGCTAGTTCATTGCCCGACCTCTCAAGCCTTCTCTTGGACGACCAATGAAGGGACTAGGTAGACTAGAATGCCAACCAACACCTGAAAATTTGTAAATTTCTTCAAGTGTATGAACAAAACAACAATGCATGAAGTTTATTTATATTTTGTCCAAATGTACAACCAAACATAGGTCATGTTCGACCTCGTTCGAACTAACATCTACTGACCCTCAACCATAGTCAAACATAAGTTTTGTTTGACCTCGTTTGAACTAACGCCTACTGGCCCTTGGCCATAATGAAACATATGATATGTTCGACCTTATTCGAACTAAGTGATTACGACTAATAAAATCAAGATAAGCAAGCAACAAAGCCATAAAACATACAAGTACAAACCGCAGGAAGAGAATAAGGTACAAATAACAAAGTTGAAATTTCATACTTAGAATAGTTTTACAAAGGCTCGTAAAGACGCCTACAAAATACGTACAAGTTCACAGCAAAAATAAGAAGGAAGAAGAAAAACTACTGGTCGCCGTCAGGCCCATCAGTGCCATCGGCCTGACCATCTGGGCCATCTCCATATGTGCCCTCGCCATCACCACCGCACTCAGGGTACGTGTCTTCATACCAGGCGTCCTCTTTAATCGAGTCCACACCCACGTCCCTCTCTTCGTCATCGGCCTCCGGCATAGCAAGTTCATACCTGCAAGCGATTCGAGCTTTACGGGCCTTGACATGAGCATCTTCAAGGGCGGACCTAGGAATATATCCCGCCACATGCAAATCTCTGAACACATCCAGCTGAGCCTCAGCGTGAATTTATTCCTCGTACAAGCCCCGGGGAACGTTTGGGAAATCTGAAGTATGAGAACATTATGGCTACACAAGAATTTGAGCCTACTTAGCTTCTAAGACGACCACCTAGTCCAGAAGGAAAGAGTTGTCTTTCTCCAACTTCCCAATCCTCTCATCGAGCCTCTCTTCTTTAAGTCTCGTCTTCTCCAAATCAATCTCTCGCTCAGAATGAAGAGTCCAGATAACCACCTCGAGGGCCTCCTCTTTCCTCAAAGCCGTCGAACAAGCAAACTCCGCCCTCTCCAACTCGTTTTGCTTATCAGTAGTCTTGCCGTAAAAAACCTACATCTGCAGGCGATAAATCCTCCAACTGCATGCGCAGCTCGATCACCTGCGCCTGGAGATCGCCACATTGAGCCTCCACGACCCTGCTAACTTCAATATGTTCCTCTTTATTTCTTAGCATCCCCTCAAGGACATTGCACTTTTTGATGACCCTCACTAGCTCGTCATCCTTCTCCTTCAGTTCATCTAGAAGAGTCTGCAGATTGCCGCTCTCACAAAACCTCCTACAAACTTCCCGGTGCTTTCTATGGTACTCGCGGTATTGTTTCCACAACTTCATAAAAATAGCCTTACGCCTTGCCTCACTTCAGGCGCTTTCAATTTCCAAGACCACAGTTTGGAAATGAAAGAAAAAGAAAACAGACAGAGTAAGAACGAGGCCTAAATGTTGAACATAACAAACGGAAACTTGAAGCATCGAAAAACTTACCTTGAGAGCAAGGCAGGCTATGCTCCTAGATAAGGTAGCATCATTCATCTCTTGGAGAGTTCGACCCCCCATGTCAGAGCAAAGGGGACCGAGGGAAGGAACCACGTTCTCTGTATCTTTTAATAAATCTTGATCCATACAGATAGAAATAGTCCGTGTGGACCCCTACAGTCTCACCTCCAGCTGGGTAAATCCCTCATCCATCTGGGTAAATACCTCCTCCATTATCCTTTTCTCATCAACATCGAGTTCAGAACCCGTCTCACAGCCATCCTCGGCAAAGCCTTTTCCTCTCTCATCGGCCGTTAGAGAAGCGTCGTTAGCAAGCCTCGAAATCGACGGCCCCTCCTGCTGCAAAGTATCAGAAGCCACAGTGGCTGGCCCTTCGTCTCCTACCGCCACAAAAGGAAGAAGCACGCCTTAAACGACCTCCCCCGATATCGAAACATCAGTCACCGGCTCGACGTTGTCCTCAAGTATTATTGCCGCCGTCTCACGAATGACAAAATCATCCATTACTGAATCTGTGGCTCAGGTGATCCCATCACCAATGTCTACCAATATTCTCTTGCTGGGAACAAAATTCCCACCGCTCGGCGACTCCTCCTCCTCCTCCTTGTCCACAAGACGGTAAAGGGGTGAAACCAGAAGCTCCGCTATCAAAATATCCGTAGGCGGAGAAGAAACCGTTGATGAGGCAGCAGTAGATGGGGCCGACGTCTGAGTAGACCTGGCCGCAGTTGAGAAGAAACAGAAGAAGACAATCGAGTAGGCCTAGCCGCGGTCACGGTGGGAATAGACACTGCAGAAAAGGCGGACTTCCTCTTACGAAATGCAGGAGGAGGAGCCCTCTGCTTCCTCGAAGACCCTCGGGATGGAAAAGAAAAATCAAAAGCCCGGCCACCATGAGACCAAAACATCAAATATATATATATATAAACTCACCGACCAAGGAAGGAGCAGGCCCAAACTTCCTAAAAAAGCCCGGCCACTCACGAATTCCCACAATGTGAGGCAAAACCCGGCCAACCCAGTCCGAAATATCCCAAACCAAAAGAGGGGGCATAGTCATGGTTTCACGAAGAGTAGACAAAAGTTTAGAGCCTTCGACTAAAATAGACAGCTCAAATGTTTTAACAAAAGAATAATAGATGCTTATGAGTGTAATTCCAAGTCTCGGGGAAGCCATCCGTGTTGGCCACCACGTCTTCGGTTCTGACAAAGAAATAATTGTGCCAGAACTGACGATTTGATTTGTCATCCATCTTCACCACCGGACATTTTCCTCCACGATCGCGAAGGTTCAATATTTTCCCCTTATAGAAACTAGGGGCGAAGAGATGTATCAGATGTTGGAGTGTGATATTGACCCCGACCAACTCAGCACATTTAGTAAGCATCCTGATGGGCCTGTAGATATATGGGGTGAGTTGAGCGGGGCACACGCCATAGTAGCGGCTAATTTCCTCCGCCAATGGGAGAAGGGGAAGTGTATAGCAGACCTGGAAAGGATACGCATAGAACGCACAATACCCGAGGCGGTAGATTTGTACCACATCACGCCCTACTGGGACCAAATCTATGCGGACAAGTATGTTGAATTTTGCTTTAAGATCTGCTAGATCGGCCTCTTTCATCGCCGACTTAGAGACCTCGGGCTCGTCTTCAGGCTCCTTCGAGAAGTCAGACCTAACTTTCTCGCCATGAGGAATTATTTCCTCCGCCGTAGGAAAGTTCTCATCTTCGATGGCGACAGAGACGCCATCAGTGCTAGGAGGCATAAGCACCGCCAAAGGGACATAGTCAGTTCCCACATCAGAACCAGAGGTTACATTAGCCATAACTTTGATGAGAGAAAGTATATTCAGGTAAAGAAGGATTAGAAGCAATATCAATCACTAAGACTAGGAAAGAAGATACAAAGTAATGGAAGAAGGAGAAGAAGGCACAAGGTTTTGATGAGAAAAAAACGTAAAGAACAAATGAATGTCATCACATCTCTATTTATAAGAATTTGGGCATCAACATAAGGAGATTATGCCATCATTACTCGACACTGTAATCAAAACGGCAGCCCCAACTGACAGTTGCACGGGAAATGATGCAAAGCATCGAGAAAACACGTCATGATGATGCATGATGTCATGACGTCATTCTAGTGCGAAAACGATGTAACCCTGAAAGTTGCGGCTCACGGCCACATTGCCATCTCGTCCCAAACTTAACTGCCCGATCCACTCACCCACTCTTCTCGACCAAAACCACCAAAATTCTCTTATCGAGGTGGTGTGAGGACGGCATCAATAAGCGGAGGGACTAACTATATAGGTAAAAATCTACCACCGAGCATTTAGGGCGAGGTAATATCGAGGGAAGAGTCAATCGAGGTCGGTCATGAAACGACGAAGCTTGTGGTCGGGATGTCAACAATGACCGAGGTCGAGCACTGTAAAAAAGGTTTGTAACGGCTAGTGTTTAGAATAGTATAATAGAGTGAATATTCTAAAGAATATTCTGGACACATGAACTATTAGGTTTTTTAGGGCTACGTCCCATATAAATTGGAAAAAGATAAGGAAAGGGGAAGGCGATATTCACTGGAGAAGCACAGACTTCTGATAAAGATTCTCTCTCTTATAAAATATAAAAAGATTACCTTTTCATCAAGATTCTTGTTCATATTATTCCACACTTTTTCATCAGATCCGAGAATAGTTCGAACATTCTAGGATTTTTCTGTCACTCATCATTGTCAGGAAGAACAATCATCTAGTTCATTCATTATTGGATGAACCACTTTTCCTATTTACTTAAATGCCATTTATTGTTATTTATTGCTAGTTACTCCTTCATTATTTCTCAAAGCTTTTGGAATATTTAATGTATGTTATTGTCAGTCTCCCACTAGATTTGTTCCACATTACCCACATGTTCAGAATTAGCATTTAGAGATATTATTATTAACTATATTTAACCCATCATTACTTAAAAATAATAGTTTTAACCGAAAATTATAGTTTTTGGTCAAACAGTTTCTAAAAGTATACTTATTGAGACGAGATTTTTCTCTAGTCACTATTACCAGATTTTATCTTTTTATTTAACGACGGAACAAAATCTAGTCCATAGAAATATTAAAATTCTGGTCCCTATACTTTAAATGAGAAAAAAACCACTTAGTTATGCATCTAGAAAAATAAATAAAAAATCGTAAAAATATTCCGACTTAAAATCCACTCATCCTCTGAAATCCCTACCCAAAGGGCCTATACCCTCTCAAATTCATCCCCAAAAGAATGACTCTCCTCCCTATGAAGTTTTCTCTCAACCTTAAAGCTCTTTATTCAAGCTGCAATTTCTCAGGTTTGTTCTTTCTCATCTTTTAATCTGCTTACTTTTATTTTTTGTTTATTTAGTACTGAAGCTTCTTGTAGTTCTTATTTATTTTGTGAAATTCTCTATTCATTGCTTAGGATCTCCTTAAATTAATTTCCAATTTGATTCGAAATAGGTTTTTAATTTGTCTGTCATCATTTGCTTCTAGTATTGGTTCTTTTTTATTTAGTTGAAAGTGCTGCTTCATTGAAACACATACATCAAGATCATGTAAGTCCTATTGATTCTAACTCAAGTGTGAATTCCATTATCCTTTTGCTTGAATCATTACTGGTTTAGTTTGAGTAATTATTTTTCGGACTTGTTTTCATATTTTGGGTAGTACTAAGCTATAATATGGTGGGCAGTGATCTCATCATCTTGCAAAAGTTTTGGAGAACCACTGTTAGAATGACTGTTTCATAACCCATGTAAGATGGTGCTTTGTGATTTACAATTGGCCGTTTTATATGTTATATGAATCTCGATATTTAGATGTTAATGTAAAAATGAGTCAACTAAAAATAAAAAAGTGAATCCTAGTGATTTAAATTAAAGGTGTCAAACGGGTCGGGCTAGCCCGGTTCCGGACCGGCCCTGACCGGTTTTAGATTGGACCGGATCGGTAGTAAGGGGCGGGCAGGGATGGGTTGGGACGGGGATCAGCCTGTGCCGAGTAAATTTTTGGTTCCGGTTAATCGGACCGGTTCAACCCGTTATGGTCAAGTCATTTGGGAAATAGTTAACCGGATCGGCCTGAACCGGTTCAACATCTATTTTGATTTTTGTTTTATAAAGTTGACCGTTTGACAACGGTCAGCTGCCATTTTGATTGTTGCCCAACGGCTAATTTGCAGGAATAGCCCTTTTTGGGCATTATTTTTCAAAAATAATACTTTTATTATTTACAAATTTAGCCATTTGAAAAACTATAAATATACCCTCGTTCTTCTTCATTTCTTTACTCATCTCTCAATTCTCAAACCCAAATTTTCAATTCAAGTTAAATCATGCTCCGTACTTCTAGACTGAGCTCATATGTTAGGGAACACTTTGAGGTGGTAGAAGAAAATGAAGAAGTTCGCAATGTAAAGTGCAAGAACTGTGGTTGAGTCTTAAATGTTTGTCGAATGAGGGAGGGCACATGCTGTTTAAGGAGGCATATGAAGAGTTGTTCTGAGCGTACTCCAGAAATTCGTATTTAAGTTGATTTGAGATAATTTGTGCTATTTTAAAATTATTAGACATATTTAAGTTTAATGTTTTAGTTTGTTAGATTAATTTGAAGTATTATTTTGCAATAAAAATTTGAAACGAAACTATGAAAGTCTTTGAAGTTTGATCCTTACATGTCAAATTATTAACACTCTAGTACTATAAGACTTATACTATAAGTTCTATATTTTTCATGTTCATTGTAGTATCTTAAATTCGTAATGAATTTTTTAAATATAAGGCTTTTAAAGCCTTTGAAATTTATTCAAACATTATTTTTATACGTTATTTTTTAGTGTTTTATGGTTTTACTTTATCTAATATTAATTACCATTGTTATACAAAATACAAAAAATTTAAATAAGCCTGGCCCGGCCCATTAGGTCCGGAACTGTTCCGGTTAAAGTTTTACACCGGGGAAGCCCGGAACCGTTAAACCCAGTAAAAAATAACTGAAAACTGGCCCGGTAACAAAACCGGCCAGTTCCCTTTTCCTCTACCCGACCGGCCCGACCCCTTGACACCTATAATTTAAATGCATGTGTTAGTTACATTTGAAGTGAATGAACTTTTATGAACCTGGAATATCCAAATTTTTATATTATTGATTCGTTCTCGTGTTCCACCATGTTGATGAAAAAATATGGCCGAGTATCTCTAATACTTGAGCTAACAGTGGAGTGGATATAAGATTATTTTGCGTTATTTATTCATTATTAGCATTTGATTGGTATGTATTTAACTTCATTAGAATGCACTTTATCTTACCTAATAATTTATTATTACATTTATACTATTATATGTATGTATAACCAATGCATTGATGAGCAACAAAGCTGAAAACTCTAAAGCAAATTACTTAATTGAGTTTATTCCTTTTCACTAAACTCAAGGTTTCCTAAATAATATTGGAACATTCTACCATATACCACTAATGTTGAAAGAAGATTGCATCGTTTATCTCTGCTAATGGTATTTTAAACTTTAACTTTGTTCCTTAGGCTAAGTGTCACTTAGAGTGTAATATTGATAAATAAATTCCATCTTTTGTTATTGTTGTTGTTGTACCTCCCGTCTAAGCAAGATTTCCATTTTTCCTGCGTGTTCTTCCCATGGAGATCATTTGAATATTTTGAGATGCATTGCTTCGTTTTCATTGATGAACTAAATCTCATTTCCTCACTGTTTCTACTAGTTTCTTATTTTTCAAGCATGGTTGTTTCCTTTTTTCTTTTACTTTGCTAGTTTCTTATTAACTAAGCTTGGTTATATTGCTGCTGGAATGATCACCTCTCAATTATTTAACTAATATTTACTATTGATCTTTGTAGTTTTGCTTACTGGATATTTTTTATTAATTTTTACAGCTTTTGAAGACTCACAAACAACTTTTGAAGACTTCGTACAAGTTAACAAGTTGATTATCATATTGGCAGGACGGTTAGACAAAAGGTTACCTTATTTTAGAAGGATTTAGTTTTTGTTAAGGCAAAGTTTTATATTTTTTTTTTACATTTGGATGTTAGTTTTTCTTTTTTCCCCTAAGGGGTTGTGTAAGAAATATTGTGACTTATACCATGATCCTACAATGATACTCATGAGATTCTTTAAGGGGTTGTATAACCAATATAGTGAGTTATACTATACTATGGCCGTACAGTGAGACTAATGAGATGTTAGTACAATACTTGTAATTTATTTTATATATGAAATTCAAATATTATTGAATTTTATTAATATTCGTTTGCTTTTATGTATTATAAATTTTATAGTATTTAATATTACATGACCAAAAAATCATATATTTATTGTGGTCTATATATCATTTTTAGGACCAGAGTTTTGGTCCCTATAGATATTGGGAACCAGCTGATACTAGGGGTGTACAAATGAAACCGACAAACCGCACCAACCCGATAATACGAGTCAAATCGAGAACAAAAACCCGACTATGGTTTGGTGTTGGAAAAACAAACCCGACCATATTTGGTTTGGTTTGGTTTTAACTAAAAAAAGTCAAACTGAAAGAAAAACAACCCGACATTATATGTATAGAAGTTTTAAAATATTTAATACATAAAAGATTTATGGTAGTGTATTTATAAGTATTTCTTAAACGTTTTCATAGTTTTATCTTTTAACGTATTATTTCAAGTTTGGATTTATAATTTTTGGATGCTCCAATAAGTTTTATAGTCCATAAATGTTAGTAACTCAAATAAATCATAAGCCAATATTAAATAAATACTAATGCTAATAAAAGATATTAATTCAGTGGAAAAGAGCCAAGTATACCCTTCTACTATTAGAAAAGGTTTAAATGTACCCCTCGTTATACTTTGAGTCCAAATATAACCCTGTTGTTATACGTTGAGTCCAAATATACCCATATCGTTATACTATTGGTTCAAATATACTCATTTTCCGTTAAGTTTGTCCAAAGTGAACATCCAATCCTACGTGACACTGACATTTGATGAGGCGGATGCCACATGGCTTGCCACTTGAGCACCCTTAACCCATTTTACCCCTCCTATTTTTTTTTCACCACTAAAATTTTTCCCCTAACCACTATTGCCACCATTACCGCTACCATAAAAAATATTGTATTTCAAATTTTAGTCTTTTATATATGAATTAGAGGCGCTGAGGTGGCATGCAATGTGACATTCACCTCATCAAATATCAGTGCCACGTAGGATTGGATGTCTACCTTGGACAAACTTAACTGAAGAGGGGTATATTTGAATCCATAGTATTACGCTAAGGATATATTTGGACCTAAAGAATAACGAAAGGTATATTTAAATCTTTTCTCATAGTACAAGGGTATATTTGGCCCTTTGCCGTGTGATGACCCAATAGGTCATCTTATGTTTTAGAATTGAATTATGCACCATGAAGCCTTAAATACCTTATTTTATCCTTACTCGCTTTGCGTGCATAATCCGAGTGTTTTTTCGGAAAGCTTTTATGTAAAAACAGCTGAGCAAATATGAAAGTTTTGCCTTACAAATCTATTAGAGTTGACTTCGGTCAACGTTTTGAGCAAACAGACTCAGATTCGTATTTTGACGATTCCGATGGGTCCGTATTGTGATTTGGGACTTGGACGTTTCCCCAGAATCGAATTTAAAAGTCCCTAACCCGAGTTATCGGACTTTGTTGAAATTTGAAAGTTATAGGCTTAATGATTTAGAAATAGTTGACAGATGTTTGACGTTTTTGATATCGGATCTGTATTTTGGTTTCAGAACTCGATATAGGTCCAATATTATATTTATGACTTGTCTGTCAAATTTGGTAAGAAACGGAGTTGGTTTGATGTGATTCGGACGTCCGGTTGTTAATATAGCAATTCTAAAGTTTCTTGAAAATTTCATTTGATTTTGATGTCCGATTCATAGTTCTAGGTGTTATTTTGGCGATTTGATCGCGCGAGTAAGTTCGTATGATGTTTTTAGACTTTGGTGCATGATTGGTTTAGAGCCCCGAGGGCTCGGGTGAATTTCGGATAGGCTACAAAGTGAATTGGACTTAGAACATTTGCTGGTGTCTGCAATTTCTGGGAACTGGCCTCTAATCTCGCATTTGCGAGATCAGAGTTCGCATTAGCAAACATTTCCATCTTCTGTCAGGCTCGCATTTGCGAGCCATTTCTTTGAATTTGCGAAGTGTGCCTGGGTCAGCCTAGGTTCGCATTTGCGATCATGACGTCGCATTTGCGTAAGGCCAATGTCCGCATTTGCGAACAAAGCTTCGCATTTGCAATAGGAGCTGGGGAGGGAGATTCTTCGCATTTTCGATCATTGGGTCGCATTTGCGGTCAAGTCAGTGTTCGCATTTGTGAACTTTTTATCGCAAATGTGATGATTGTAGAGGTATGGGATCTTCACAAATGCGATGGGTTTCTCGTATTTGCGGTCTTCGCATTTGCGAAGCCCAAGTCACAAATGCGACATTTGCAACTGAACAAAATATGACTTAGAAGCGAATTTTGGTCCATTCTTCAAATTTTCAAAGCCTAAAACCTTAGAGGCGATTTTTCTAAGACTCCTTCTTCCCCAAATCATTGGTAAGTGATTCTAACCTATTTTCTTTCAATCTTTCACTATATTTCACAAGTTTTTAACCTAAAATCTAGAGTTTTCATGGTGGAATTGGGGGATTTGGGGTAGAAATTAGGGGTTTGGTAAATTGGGGATTTAGACCTCAAATTGAGGTCGGATTCCAAAACAAACCACATAACCAGGCTCGGGAGCGAATGGGTAGTCGAGTTTTGGTCCAAATTTCCGGTTTGGACCAAGCGGGCCCGGGTATTTACTTTTTCAATAATGGTCTAAATTGAATTCTTTACAATCGTGGGTAGTTCCTAAGGCTTAATTTGAATCGTTTGGTTGGTAAATTGCTTAGATTCTATTGGTTCGGAGGCTTGTTTGAAAGGAAAAGCCGTGGTAGAGCTTTGAGTTTGGTCTTCGGAGTGAGGTAAGTATTGTGGTTAACCTTGACTTGAGGAAATATGACTTATTTGTCTATTTGCTACTTGTTTAAATATTAGGGAACAACGTATGTGTGAGGTAACGAGTACTTATGCATTGTAGTCGGGTTAAAGCATGCGGGCGGGGTTTGGTTTTTTGCAATTATAGCTTCCTTCGTTCATGTTATCCATGTTTAGACTAGTATTGTTAAATTAATCGTTCTTATCATGTTTACGGATCTTCTGGTGATAATTGAGTATTGATTCCGAAGTTGAGGTTGATATTGTGGAACCAAATGTTGAAGTAAGGATTGTACTTGTTATTCTATCTCCCTGTTGTTATTTGTTCATTATATTATGGTAAGGGAGAGTGTTAATGCACGAAGGGTGATGCCGTGTCACATTGTGAGTGTTAATGCACGAAGGGTGATACTGTGCCATATTGTGAGTGTTAATGCACAAAGGGTGATGTCGTACCATATTGTTAGTAGTAATGCACGAAAGGTATTGCCGTGCCATGTTATGAGAGTTAATGCACGAAGGGTGATGTCGTACCATTTCTATTAATTTTATGGTGAGGTTGAGAGTAAAAGCATGAAACGTGATACCATGTATTTTTCCTTTACTATGTTTACTTGTTCTTATTGGTTCATAGTATATTGGCTATTCTAGTTACCATTCTATTGTAATTCTCTATCTCGTATTCCCCTCAGCATGTTCCTCCTCCCAATAGTACATGTTTAGCTATTATTTGTACATATACTGTTAAATTACACAGGTTTATTATGTAGGTGTCTTGTCATAGTCTCGTCACTACTTCGTCGAGGTTAGGCTCGACACCTACCAGTACATGGGGTCAGTTGTACTGATACTGCACTGTTCACTTCCTGTGCAGATTTCGGTACTGGTCCCAGCTGAACGAGAGGCGTAGCAGCTCGGACTGGTTCATCAGAGACCCAAGATAGATCTGTTAGCATTCGTAGACCTTGAAGTCCCCGTCTATTTTTTCAATTTGTTTACTGTTTCTTTCGTTCAAACGGCTGTATTTCTTTCAGACTTTATTTGTTGAAAATCTTAGAAGCTCTTGGGATGTGACTCCAGATGCGAATTGTCTCAGATATTATGGGCTTTATGTTATTCCGCACTCGGTTTTATTTCATTTTGGTTTAATTTACTGTATCTATTGAATTGAATAATAATTGACTTAACGGTTCTCTAATGTTGGCTTGACTATAAAGTGAAATATTAGGCGCAATCACGGTCCCGAAGGTGGGAATTCCGGATCGTGACAAGTTGGTATCAGAGCACTAGGTTGCCTAGGTCTCACAATTCACGAGCAGGCTTAGTAGAGTCTGGAGGATCGATACGGAGATGTATGTACTTATCTTCTAGGGGTGATGAAGTTTAGGAATAGATTTCACTTCCATTCTTATCTCTCCTGTGATTTTGTTCTCTCATTGCTAATTGAACTCTTCTACTCTTATTCTCTCGTAGATGGCATGAACACGTACTGCATCTTCAGCTGATCAGCAGCCAGAGCCACCAGTGGCAGCTCCTACGAGGGGCAGAGGTCGAGGTCGAGGCCAAGCCAGAGGCCGAGGCAGGGGCAGAGCTCAGCCCAGGGCTCGAGCAGCAGCACCAGCAATGGAGCCTCAGGTAGAGTTTGATGAGGAGGTTCCAGCCCAGACTATTCCTGTCGGACCAGCTCAGGTCCTGGAGGGATTCATCGCCACTCCAGTGCTTCAGGATGCTTTGGTCCGTTTGGTGGGCCTGATGGAGAGTATGGCCCAAACTAGTACATTTCCCTTGGCACCAGTCGTCTCTCAAGATAGAGGAGGAGCACAAACTCCTGCTACTCACACTCCGGAGCAGATAGCTCCCCAGTATCATATTCCAGCAGCTGAGCCAGTCGGAGTAGTTCAGTCGGTTGTTTCGGCACAGGACGATGATGGGCCAGCTATGTCTTTTGATGGCTTATTGAAATTGGACAAGTTCACGAAGCTCTTCACATTTCACTTCAGTGGTGCACCTTCTGAGGACCCAAAAGATTATCTTGACTGTTGCCATGTGGTTCTGCGGAAAATGGGGATAGTTGAGACCAATGGGGTTGATTTTACTGTGTTTCAGATGACGGGTTCCGCCAAGAGATGGTGGAAGGATTTTGTATTGACCAGACCAGTAGGGTCGCCTGCTCTTACTTGGGACCAGTTCTCTCAACTCTTCCTAGAGAAGTTCCCCCTTATCACATTGAGAAAGGAGTATCGCCGTCAGTTCGAGCGTCTCCAATAGGGCAGTATGTTCGTCACTCAGTATGAGACACGTTTTGTAGATCTGGCCCGTCATGCTATTCTTCTGCTTCCTACCCCAGCGAGAGAGGGTGAGGAGGTTTATTTAGTGACTTGCTCATCCTATCAAGTTGCAGATGGCCAAGGAGACCGGGAGTGAGATTTCTTTTCAGACGGCTGCCGATGTTGCCAGGCGAGTCGAGATAGTTCTTGCATAGGGGGGAGGTCAAGGGTCTGACAAGAGGCCTCATCATTCCGGTGGGTTTAGCGATGCTTCATCTGGAGGCAGGGGTACTTTTGGTAGAGGCCATCCTCCTAGGTCGTTTCATTCAGCACTCCAGGCATCCCATAGTGCTTCAGGTGGTCGTGGCCCTCATATACCTTTTTCCGACCAGCTAGCCTACAGTACACCACCAACTCCTATTAGTGCACCTCCGCTCCAGAGTTTTCAGGGTGGTTACTCAGGTCGACAGGGTCATTTCCAAGGTCCGCAGTCACAGCAGCCGAGTCCTATTATACTTGTGGTGATCCGAGGCATATTGCTAGATTCTTCCCTCGTACATCGAGCAATTCATAGCATCAGGGTTTTCCGCCACGGTCCCGACACCGGGTGCTTCATCGCCCGCTCAACCAGCTAGAGGCAGGGTCAGGAAGCCAAAGGAGGTGGTCAGGCCATTAGAGGTGGAGGCCAGCCAGCTAGGGCCCGTCCTAGAGATGTAGTTAAGAGTGGCGGGNAGTTCAGTCGGTTGTTTCGGCACAGGACGATGATGGGCCAGCTATGTCTTTTGATGGCTTATTGAAATTGGACAAGTTCACGAAGCTCTTCACATTTCACTTCAGTGGTGCACCTTCTGAGGACCCAAAAGATTATCTTGACTGTTGCCATGTGGTTCTGCGGAAAATGGGGATAGTTGAGACCAATGGGGTTGATTTTACTGTGTTTCAGATGACGGGTTCCGCCAAGAGATGGTGGAAGGATTTTGTATTGACCAGACCAGTAGGGTCGCCTGCTCTTACTTGGGACCAGTTCTCTCAACTCTTCCTAGAGAAGTTCCCCCTTATCACATTGAGAAAGGAGTATCGCCGTCAGTTCGAGCGTCTCCAATAGGGCAGTATGTTCGTCACTCAGTATGAGACACGTTTTGTAGATCTGGCCCGTCATGCTATTCTTCTGCTTCCTACCCCAGCGAGAGAGGGTGAGGAGGTTTATTTAGTGACTTGCTCATCCTATCAAGTTGCAGATGGCCAAGGAGACCGGGAGTGAGATTTCTTTTCAGACGGCTGCCGATGTTGCCAGGCGAGTCGAGATAGTTCTTGCATAGGGGGGAGGTCAAGGGTCTGACAAGAGGCCTCATCATTCCGGTGGGTTTAGCGATGCTTCATCTGGAGGCAGGGGTACTTTTGGTAGAGGCCATCCTCCTAGGTCGTTTCATTCAGCACTCCAGGCATCCCATAGTGCTTCAGGTGGTCGTGGCCCTCATATACCTTTTTCCGACCAGCTAGCCTACAGTACACCACCAACTCCTATTAGTGCACCTCCGCTCCAGAGTTTTCAGGGTGGTTACTCAGGTCGACAGGGTCATTTCCAAGGTCCGCAGTCACAGCAGCCGAGTCCTATTATACTTGTGGTGATCCGAGGCATATTGCTAGATTCTTCCCTCGTACATCGAGCAATTCATAGCATCAGGGTTTTCCGCCACGGTCCCGACACCGGGTGCTTCATCGCCCGCTCAACCAGCTAGAGGCAGGGT